>KV424621.1:0-95762 GCA_001632445.1 Peniophora sp. CONT
ATGCCGAAATGCCCTCGGATCACGCCGGCAACCGCACCCTGGCCAGCACAACGCGCCTCGCCCAGCTGGATGACGCGTCGCCAGCGCTATAGGAGCTGGGCCGAGGTTCACGATTCTCGCGATGAAGGTGAGCGGCTATAGATGGGCGAACCTGGACATTGTACGGTTCGCTGTTGTACAACGACGCCATCCCGTACACAATGAACCTCGCAGACCTGTTGGCATGCAAGAGTGCTGCATCCAAGTGCTCGCCGCCGACATTGTCCACATAAATATCCACTCCCTGCTGCTCGCGTGCAAGCACGTCCCACACCTTCTCCTTTTTGTAATTGAATGAAACGTCCGCGCCGCACTCTGTCGCGTATGCGGCTTTCTCGTCAGATCCGGAGGATGCGATAACTCGCAAACCGCCACGCTTCGCGAGCTGTATGACGAGGGACCCGACGGTGCCCGCGGCACTTGAGATGAATATGGTTTCTCCCGCTTTGGCTTGGTTGTATGCTGTCCAGCCCCAGAACGCGGTCTGACCTATACAGTAGCGTTGTCAATATTATGATCATGGTGGCTGTGTATGAGGGACGCACCTGGCATACCAAGCACGCTGACGTATACGGACCAAGGCAAACCTATGTCCTCGATCTTGCAGAAGGGAATGACAGCCGTCAGCGGGCCATGGTAGACCGAGTACTCCTCGTGGTACAGCCAGCCGTGCAATACGTCTCCAGACTTGTACGCCTCGTCCTCCGAGCGGACGATCCTTCCTACGCCATAGCCGATCAACCTGTACATCATGATCGGTGGCAAAGTCAGTACAGAGATGATTCTGACCAAGTTATACAAACACGTACGGTCTATTGAACTCATATACAGGAATGTACGCCTGGATCTTGGGATCGACCATCGTGCCACTGTGCATCACCGTGCGCATGAACGGGTCGATACCTAGGCAGAGGGTCTTGATCAGAAACCCGCCACTGAGTTCAATGGAGTCGAGGTCGATGGTGGCCGAGTCGTCGTACTTGACGTGGACACCCGGCTCGATGTGCTCTGATGAAGAGCAGGGAGTTCAGTTCAGCTGTGTCGCAAATGCGAGACAGTACACATACCTGTCGGGGTAGCAGCAAAATACGCGCGAGCGTTTCGGATGGGTGCCATATGCAATGAAACGCGCTAAAGAGGATGACGAGGATAAGAAAGAGAATCTGGTGCAGACTATATACTCGGTGCTCACACCATCCATACATTCAAACATAGCTCACGCGCGGAGGTTTGTGAGGCCAAGTGCGGGGGTGTGAGCGCCTTTTTGTCAGGAATCACGAGCAAGTGCGGCGAACACGCCGACCCAGATACACGAGAACCACTGATCGCCAACATCACCGAAGGCTTCTGTCGCGCGAACGATTTCCGCCCGCAGAGCTTGCCTGGCGCGTCTGCAACTGCCAAAGCCGTATTCTGTGTCTATTGTCGCTCGCATATCTATTTTGGTGCACCGTCTAAATCATCTCTCGCAGTTCGCAGCATGCCCAGCATATAGTCTCCAAGAGCGCGGCTTTACAACCCCTTCACTGGCGCTCGAATACGGGTGCAAGCGCAGCAATTGCCGCTTGTTTCGCTCAAACAACTGTGTCTGATGTCATGGCTCGGTTCGTTGAATGCGTATGTGAGAGAGGTGGGATGGCTCTCGCGTTGACTTGGTGGAGAACGGAATGGAAAATGAGACATGCCCGCGTTTGGGCCCTCTACATCGTCGTCGTATCAAACTCGTGACATATATTCATGTACAGTAGCACCTTTCGCGTCATGAACTGCACCACGCTCGACTGTATGATAGTAGTCAGATCACTCTTCTTCAAAAGCGCAGTCCAAGCAGGAATCGTTTCACGTGAAAGCCCTGGTTGACTCCTCGGGACGCGGGTTTTCAAGTTCCCAGCATCGTACAGAGAAAAGAGAACTGAAAGTAGAAGAGAGAGCTTGAAAGAAATGTTTGATATTTGATGATGGTGGTCGGGGTCAGCGCGCTCGCCGCGCCGCGCCACGCCACGCCCCGCCATGCACATGTCCTAACCCGAATTTAGGAGTAATACTTGGCAGGTGCCACTGGTTCAGGTATGTTTACACTTCGCTCACTACAGGCACGGTCGTGGCTTAGTCTTTCGCTACAATTACAACCCGCTTTCCGAAGTTCTTTCCCGATCCTACATCGTGTAGCGCCTGGCCCACTGTGTCGAGTCCCTGCGAAATATCCTCACGGTGCTTGAAGGCGCCCTCCTTCACGAGCTGCGGCACAGTAGCATAGAACTCGTCTTCGTGCTGAGGGTAAAGAGCATGATGGAGCAAACCATGCACATTGATTGCCTTGCCGATGATTAGGCCAAGGTTCTGTAATCATCTCAATGAGCACTGTGCCGGCGGGAAAGACGAGGTGAACGGCTATAGGTGAGCGTACCTGGACGTTGTATGGCTCGCTGTTGTACAGCGACGCCATCCCGCACTCAATGAATCTCGCAAACTTGTTGGCATTCAGAAGCGCCGCGTCCAAGTGCTCGCCCCCGACGTTGTCAAAGTAAACATCCACTCCCTGCTGCTCGCGCGCAAGCACGTCCCACACCTTCTCCTTCTTATAGTTGAAAGAAACGTCCGCGCCGCACTCTGTCGCGTATGCGGCTTTCTCGTCTGATCCGGAGGATGCGATGACGCGTAGACCGTCACGCTTTGCCAGTTGTATGATAAGGGAACCGACGGTGCCAGCGGCGCTCGAGACGAACACGGTTTCGCCTGCTTTGGCTTGGCTGTACTCTTTCCAGCCCCAAAATGCGGTCTGACCTGTGCAAGTGTTGTCAGTACGCTGTCTGATATGGCAGGGGGTGGATTGACGCACCTGGCATGCCGAGCACGCTCACGTATACGGACCAAGGCAAGCCTATACCCTCAATCTTGCGGAAAGGAATAACAGCCGTCAACGGGCCATGATAAACAGAGTACTCCTCATGGTACAGCCAGCCGTGCAAGAAATCTCCCGGCTTGTACGAGTCGTCCTCCGAGCGGATCACCTTTCCTACACCATACCCAATCAATCTGTACATTGTTGGCAAAGTCAACGTATAGATCCTGATCAAGTCGGGTATATGCATACGGTTGATTGAGCTCGTACGCAGGAACGTACGCCTGGATCTTAGGGTCCAGCATCCTGCCGCCGTGCATCCTCATGCGCATGGAAGGGTCGATGCCCAGGCAAAGCGTCTTGACGAGGAAACCGCCATTCAGCTTCACGGTGTCGAGGTCGATGATACACGAGTCGTCGTACTTGACATGCACACCCGGCTCGATATGCTCTGCTCACAAAACCGACGTTGGAATTAGCTGAGACACACGCGCGAGGTAACAGAAACATGCCTGTCGGGGTTGCAGCGTAGTACGTGCGGGCATTGCGGATCGGCGCCATTTTGCGTGAAGTGCACAAAAAGGAAGTGGATGATAGCGATGGATACGAGAGCCGAATAGCGCGGACTATATACCTTGTGCCCACGCCATTCATACCCTCGACGATAGCCCACGCGCGAGAGTTGGGGAGCTCGAGTGCGGAGGTGTGAGCGCGCCCTCGTCAGAAAGCACGACGAGCAAGTGCGGGGAGCAAGCGGGAAGTCAGGCTCACACGCCGGAGATACGCCAGAACCGATCATCGGTATCACCGGTATCGAGGCTTCTGTCGGCGTTAGCACTATGGAACAGAACACCATTCCGCCACCTGATTGCGTACATACAAACGACCTTGGGAACGTACGAGACATCTATACAGAGACCGTCAGATGGACCGTCGCGCCGATGCACTTGCATCATAAGTAGTGAAGATCATAGCCCTTCGCAAGGGTAAACGAAAGCCGCGCTGTTATACATTCGTCCATGCTGTTTTACTATTGTTAGATCAAACGACACCGTTCAATCGTCCGCCACGACGACTACCCGCTTCCCGACGTTCTTGCCTGATCCGACGTCGAACAAAGCCTGACCAACCGTCTCGAGCCCGTTCGAGATGTCCTCGCGGTACTTGATAGCGCCATCCTTCACGAGCTGCGGCATGGTCGCATAGAACTCGTCCGCGAGTTGATAATAGAGGACATTGTACAGGATGCCCTGCACCGTGAGCACCTTGCCGATAATCATGCCGAGGTTCTAGAGGGATGACGCTGTGAGCTACACGGTCCATAAGCGTGTTGGGTCTTACGCACCTTGACGGTGTATGTCTCCTCGCCATTATACTGTGACGCCATCCCGCACTCGATGAACCTCCCCATCCTGTTCGCGCTCGCGAGTGCCGCATCGAGATGCTCGCCACCAACGTTATCGAAGTAGACATCGATTCCCTTCTCCTCGCGCGCCAAGACGTCCCACACCTTCTCGTCTTTGTAGTTGAACGAGACGTCCGCACCGCACTCCTTAGCGAAGGCAACTTTCTCGGCGGACCCTGACGACGCAACGACGCGTAGACCATCACGCTTCGCGAGTTGTACGACGAGAGAACCGACGGCGCCTGCCGCAGTCGAAACGAAAGCGGTTTCACCGGCTTTGGCTTTGCTGTAGAGCTTCCAACCGTAGTACGCGGTCTGACCTGGTATACAACATCGTAAGAATGGACGTATATGAAGAAGGGTGCAAACATACCTGGCATGCCGAGTACACTCGTGTACGCGGACCAAGGCAAACCGATGTTCTCAATCTTGCGGAAGGGGACGAAAGGCGTCAACGGGCCCTTGTATACCGAGTACTCCTCGTGGAACACCCAACCATGCAGAACATCGCCAGGCTTGTACGAGTCGTCCTCAGAGCGGATTACCTTGCCGAGGCCGTAGCCATACAAACTGAGTGATGAATCAGGAGTCAGCACTGCACAAAAGTAGCAGAAAGCTCTGCGAGCGCGTACGCTTGACCGAGATCAAAAGGAGCAGAGTACGATTTGATCTTGGGATCGCGCATCCGGCCGCGCATGTAAGGGTCGATGCTCAAGACGAGCGTCTTGAGCAGGAAACCGCCATTGAGCTCGACGGTATCGACGTCAATAGTCTTCGACTCGTCGTACTTGACGTGCACATCCGGCTCAATGTACCCTGTGCACGAGGAATAAAAAGTTCAGATCAGCTGTGGCACAAACGTTCAGTCGAGCGCACACACCTGTCGGGGTGGCAGCGTAGTACGCGCGGGCGTTGCGGATCGGTGCCATGGTCGATTAATATGGGAGCAGAAGGACAGAAGGGTGGAAAAAAGCGGCCATCGAGCATGCCGTGCTTTATGGTCTCCAAGAGGCAAGCCGAGTCTTCAGACTCCGAGGCGGGAATGTGGGGTAGACGGCACGGGAACACAATTCACACAAATCCCGACAAGTATCGGAGGAGGGCGGCTATTCGAGCTTGCCGGTGCCGGTACTCGATGTTCAACCGGCCTGCGACTATTCGTGCGAGACGATGCATGAAGTTCTAGTAAACAGGTACATGTGTGCAAGGATGGTGATCGAGACCGAAAAGCAAGGTCAAGCGTGGGTTCAGATTGATAGGAGGTTGAGAGATTGATATTACTCATGGTAACCTATAAGCTGTACATAATCATCCCTGGTAGTATATCGGCTAGTACACCCGCTTGTCATTGCAGATATCTGTACGCGGGAAAGCGGGGTTCGACTCCCCGCTAAGGAGCTCGGATCCATACGAAAAATGTTTTTTTTTTCTAAATCTTCGCGAGAAATCTCATAAACTTAGCTTTTGCATGCATAGGACGTGGCTCCAAGCAGAACGTGCATCTGACGGTGCATACTGACGGCAATAGGTCATCAACAAGAGACGCCTCACACGTCCCTCCTCATGAAGTAAGGACGATAAACTTTCTCCTGTACATTTGCACTAGTAGCACTACGCCATTCTGATAACAACATATAAGGGCATTATACTAACCATACCGAGGGGAGCTATGTACTAAGGTTCGGGTATCATGTCAAGTCGGTATAGGACACAAGTATCAAGGTGAGAAGTCAGGAAACGAGAAGCTGCAGTCATCAAATCAGTCAGAGAACATATGGGCACTCATAAGTTGAACGGGTAGTCAGAGCGCAGTTTCAAGAGAGGCGTCACCTTCTCAGGAGAAACGAAGACGACACCGAGCCGAATGACATCGTTGATTTTGATGCAATCCACACCCGCGCCGAACTTCCACCGCGGGGCTTTCCATTGCACCATTGTTGCGTTCTCTTGGTCAGCTTTCTGCGAAATGACGGTGAATAGGGCTTATGCTACAAGGGAGAACAGCTACTCACCTCTATGAAGTTGCGGACCTTCGTCGCTACAAGACGCGCGAGGTGCCTTGCTGAAACTGTTGCGTTGGCGCGGCAACGCAACTGTATCTGGCGTTCATCCGTTGGGTAGTTATGCAACTACTTAAACCAGTGAGATATATGTACAAACACAAGGTAAGAATGGCTACGCACGCTAAGAGTGGCCTTGAGCGATTTCGCTGAGATGCGCGTAGGGGCCTCTGGGATAGTGTCGTAGTCGGCGTCTACAACGACACGCATGCCCACGCCACCACCAGACCGCCTAAAGAATATTGGCATCATGTCAGTGTGCTGAAGAGTGATTTCACTCCGTTTTGTGTCCTCGTCAGGCGTGAAGAGCCGCGAGGGCACGATGAGCCAAGGCTCGAAATCGACAAGATCCAACGCACACCACCATGGCAGTATAAGAGCGCTAACCTGATCAGCTATATGAAGGTGCAGTACACCCTGGGTGAAGGATACGATGTATAGAATAGGCGAATCAGTGATCTGTGCATAGTCGCCGGTGAACCACAGTACGAGTCTCTTCACAGTCTAGGATCGAGTCAGGCAGGATCCTGGGTGAGACCGAAAGACGGTATGTATCTGAGATAGCCTTCGAGGTCCGCCGACGCAGCTTTACGCAAGCGTGGAAGAGCAACTGAGGGTGCGCTCTTGAGCCGTCTTGCAGGATAAGAGCAGGTGGCCGCAAGTGTACAGAAGACAATCTAGGCGACTGTATGAGCATTAGAGCGCACGGGCAGGCTGGGTGTATAGTCAGCAGGGGTTTGTACTGGAGTTTCGATACATCTTGTTGTTGGTGGTGGTGGTGGTGGTGGTTCAGGTTCAACGCATGTCGTCGTTTATGGGCGTTGGCCACCATCAGCGTACGGTTGTCAGCGTGTCGTTCGCGCGCGATGAATGAAAACCGGATTTACGAACTTCGCCTACAAAAGAATAAAAGTACGGATTGGTAACCGAATAAGTTACAATGGTGGTAGTTGCAAAAACCTGACCAATCGCCGCAAGCTCCTTGGCGGGGAGTCGAACCCCGCTCTCCCGCGCACAGCAGCATTTGCAATGACAAGCGGGTGTACTAGCCGATATACTACCAGGGACTGAAAGGTATCTTTACCGTTTAGTACATAGACTCACTTGCACACTAACGCAACGGCCGCTTAAACCCGATGACGGGATCTGCGACTGTTGTGGCCCAACGCTCACGGACTCCCGCCTCTCCGTCTACCACTACACGTTGATCTTGGACTACGCGCGCCTATTGAGACAACGTTTCATTCACCGTTCTACCTAAACCCATCCTTGCGCGATGCCCGAAGTTCCAGACCGATCTCTACGTATCTGCGCCGACCGCGGCGGCACATTCTGTGACGTGCACTGCTCGTATCCCGATCCTGAGAATCCTAGCGGCGAGCGTAAAGAGATCGTGGTGAAGCTTCTGTCTCAGGATCCTGCGAACTATAAGGATGCGCCGACTGAGGGTATCAGACGGATATTGGAGCAGGTGACGGGGAAGAGTATACCTCGCGGGGAGAGGCTTGATACGTCCAAGATCGGTGTGTGTGCTCTACTTAGTTTGAAGTGCAGGGTGATTAATGGTGTATTGAACAGATTATATTAGATTGAGTACGACAGTGGCTACAAACGCCCTGTTAGAGCGCAAAGGCGAGAAACACGCGCTGCTCATTACCCGAGGCTTCAAAGACCTTCTACTCATCGGAAACCAATCTCGTCCCAAGATCTTCGACCTGAACATCCGTCGCGCGCCTCCACTCTACACCGCAGTTGTCGAAATAGACGAACGCGTCACTCTGGTGGGATACTCTAGCGATCCTAAATCCGAAGAGCATAAGGTTGTGTTCGATAAGGACGGGAAGGTTGAGAGAGGGTATAGAGGGAAAGGATGGGATGGAAAGGGTGATGCGGAAGGACCGGGAGAGATCGTGCAGGGTATATCCGGCGAGGCCGTCCGGATACTCAGGCAACCGGACGAGAGCGCCATTCGGAAAGACCTGCAGAAGTTGTACGACGACGGCTACCGCTCCATCGCCGTCGTCCTCGCGCACTCTTACACGGCCCCGCAACACGAACTTCTACTCGGAAAGCTTGCGCGCGAAGTAGGCTTCGAGCACATCTCTCTATCTTCACAACTTCTACCTATGATCAAGATGGTACCGAGAGGCGTATCCAGTACAGCCGACGCCTATCTTACGCCCATCCTGCGTCAATACCTCGATGGTTTCTTCGCCGGATTCGACTCCAAACTTCGAGACGGATCGGTGAAGAGTCCTCGTGTAGAGTTTATGGGTAGTGACGGTGGACTCGTCGATGCTGAGAGGTTCTCAGGGTTGAAGAGTATCCTAAGCGGACCGGCGGGAGGTGTCGTTGGGTATGCGTTGACGAGCTGGGACGGAGAGAAGAAGACTCCGGTCATTGGATTGGACGTGGGTGGGACGTCGACGGACGTTAGTAGGTTCGATGGGAGGTACGAGGTCGTGTACGAGACAACTACGGCTGGCGTAACGATTCAGAGTCCTCAACTGGTATGGTCGAGCATGTTACCTCGTTTCTGTATATACTTATGTTGGGGACTAGGATATCAACACCGTCGCGGCTGGCGGTGGCTCGTGTCTCGCATGGCGTAACGGTCTTTTCACCGCAGGACCCGAAAGCGCAGGCGCCCAACCCGGTCCCGCATGCTACCGGTACATTCTCTCACTTCCCCCATCCCTCTTCATACTCTAACATGACCTCTCTGTAGCAAAGGCGGTCCTCTGGCAGTAACAGACGCAAACCTTCTCCTCGGCCGTCTCATCCCAGATTACTTCCCCAAAATCTTCGGTAAAACCGAGGATCAACCTCTCGACATCGAAGCCTCTCGCTCAGCCTTCGACGAGTTAAGGAACAAGATTAACGAGGAGACGGAGAAGAGTATGGAGTTGGATGAGGTCGTTTATGGGTTTATCAAAGTTGCGAATGAGACTATGGCACGGCCGATTAGAGCGTTGACTGAGGCGAGGGGGTACGCTACGGGAAAGCATATGTAAGTGACGTGTGCCTTTCATCCTATATGACTGAAGAGCTCATTGTGCGGTAGATTGTCGAGTTTTGGTGGCGCTGGCGGTCAACATGCGTGCGAGATCGCGGCATTGTTGGGTATCAAGACGATCCTGATCCACCGGTACTCGTCCATCCTATCCGCATACGGACTGGCTCTGGCAGATCGGTACGCTCCCGTTTCAAGCTTCCATCATAGACTCTCCGTTGATATGATATATCTCAGCGCACACGAAGTCCAAGAACCCGCATCGGCGATCTACAACGCCACCTCCGCACCCCAGCTTCGTACTCGTCTCGACGCCTTATCCTCACAAGTCCAAACCGAGCTTCAAACCCAAGGCTTCGAGCCTTCTCGCATCAAGATCGACAGGATGTTGAACATGCGCTTCGACGGGACCGATACGGCGTTGATGGTCCTGCCTTCCGTCGAGAACGGCGAGGTGGACGCTGAGGGTAAGGAAGAGGACTTCGAAAAGGCGTTCAAGAGGGCGTACAAAGCCGAGTTCGGCTTCGTACTCGAAAGCAAGAACGTGGTCGTAGACGATATCAAAGTTCGCGGCACAGGCAAGACTTTCGATTCGCTAGGTCCGTCCGTGTTCGAAGAGCTCAAATCTCTCCAAACGCGTTTGGTTGGGGAGGATAAAGTCGCCAGGAGACATTCGACGTACTTTGACTTGAAGGAGGGAGGGAGGGTGGATGATACGCCTGTTTATGAGTTGGATAAGTTGGAGATTGGGGAGGAGGTTAGAGGACCGGCTGTTGTTATTGATGATACGCAGACTATTGTGGTCGTGCCGGGTGCGAGGGCGGTGGTTACGAGGAGGCATTTGGTTATTAAGTTGGGAGAGGACGGGGAATGAGTGGATGGGTTGTGTAGGAGTATGTGTATTGGTGCTTGATCTTGAGCGAACTGGAGAAAGGCTGTTGTATGTCGTATCGAACACTCAGTGTATGATTAGAAGCAAATATATGTTATACAGGGACAGTATGTCCGCGTTGCGAAGATAGAATGGTGTGAGAGCTACAACAGAGGAGTGTTTACACAGATACAGGTACAGTCGGTACATGCACACTCAGTGTGCCAATGGAAACACTAATCAAGGGCACGGCTGATACAAGCTGCAGACTACCACGAACGCGTATTCATCACACTATCCACCTCCCCAGCCAACCGCTCGACGTCCAGCCCCTCCATAGCGTACGCCATCGTCGAATTGGATACCGGCGTGAACAGGAGATCCATGGGTGACATTGTCTGGCAAACCTCCTTCTCAACTACCGCGATCGGGATACTCGCAGGCTGAAAAGCGGCCGCATCGCTTTCTGGTCCGTGTATAGATTGAAGTAGATCGTGAAAGCTTGGCAGACTGTCCGTGGCAGCTTCGGCTTGCTCGTGGGCCATACTCCGACTGAGATGCGGCGGTAATCGTGACGTGCTAAAGGTATCTTCGTGCTCGTAATGACCGCTCAAGCAATGCTCCTCAGGCTCAACATCCATCGCATGGTTCTCCGACTGATGCAAGGAGTGCAAGACCGGACTCAGAGTGCTAGGCGCTGTTCGACGCGGAGGTGAGGGTAAGGGCGTGGGATAAAAGCCTGCAGGATAAGCCGGTGACGGTACGCCAGGACTGCTTTGCGTGGTTGAAGGGCATTTCGCAGATGGGAAATGTGATGTAGCTGGGGTCATGGGACAAGAGGTAGTGCTGCATGACGTAGAAGGAGCATGGTGCCGTGCGTGTTCGGTGCGCGCTAGGCGGGGCGCATGCACTGGGTACGGCGCGGAGCGCGGTATATGTGCGATGGAGGTGGACGGATGGTGTAGAATGTGCGGAGTAGATGAAGAAGTTGAAGCCAGTGAAGGAGGTAGGATGTGATCCGAGGCCGATCCGGGGATTGGACTTGGGGGTCGAATAGGGTGTAGGTTGTTGTGCGAGAGCGCCAAATCATCGTCGACGGCTAAGTGACATCAACACAAGATCGTAGACAGGCGAACACGACGAACCGTACGTTGCCGAAAAAGATATTGCCTTGCTGGCCAGAGGGATGAAACCGGGTTGCTGCAATGGCGCAGCGCGCGCCGGAACGGGCGCAACGACACCAGCAGGGGAAAGCATATTCATGGTCGCAGTATGGGAGCTTGTGGAGGCGTCCGGAAATGTGCGCGCCGGGATAAGCGCTGTTCTTTAAGTATGCAAGTCTTTGAGGGAAGAGCGTGGGGTGCAAAGAATCGAGATCCGTTCTGAGAATGTCGGTGGCCGGGACTAGTATTGGGATCGGCCCAGTCTGGATTCTGGACCGCGAGACGTGACGAGAGTGCGCTGTATACAGTATAGGACCATGTCTCATGAAAACATGCTGTATGGACGGTAGCGTATGGTCAATACGCTTCGGAAAGACCAAGTTCGGTGAGCAAGGGGGAAGGGTACACTTCAAGCTGAGGTGTTCAGGCTGAGGGGAGAAAACCAAACAGCAGAGCTAATGTCACACAGGAGAAACGTCGCTAGCACGCAAAAGTAGTTCTCACGGAGGCACCTTCAATTCAGAGTAGCGTAGATTGGGTTCAGTATACGCTTGGGTATGCCATGGTGGTGGTAGCAAGCAGATACGTTGCAAGCAGGGCGAATCGAAGCTTCAGATTGAAGACTCAATTTGGGATGATAATATTTGATAACAACATTGACTACATCGGATATGGTGTAACGGCTAACATTGCCGCCTCTCATGAGACCGCGGCAGCTCGGGGTTCGATTCCCCGTATCCGAATACCAAGGTTGATCGACATTGTTTTTGCTTGATTTTCTTTCGTTCCCGCAACAACTGCCAATAACCACCATCATGTCCGAACCCAACTTAATCAACTCGACGATTGAGAGTCTCTGCGACCTCATCCGAGAGCTTCCTGCCCCGACTACTACTAAGAATCCTCCCAAAACCCGCCAAGTGAATAGTACTATACTTGACAAACTACGCCAGCTCGGTCGCGAGCTCAGCAGACATCTTGCCGACTCCGACACCACGTCACCACCAGCTCCCTCCCCGGAACTCTCAGCTATTAAAACCCAACTCGAACTACTCTCTGCCAAAGTCGACTCTATCATCCCTACACCACCAACCAGTACCCTGGGCCCGGGGCCCACTCGCATTGACGATGCCAGCTCATCACCACATGGCAGTCACGTGACTTCGCCGCCGCCGCCACGCCGCCGCGATGCTTCCCTTGACATTGTCCTGGTTCCCAAAGACACTTCATCTCCCACTCTCGTTGAGGAATCACCGGCGGTGCTCTTGAAGCGACTTAATGAACGCATCAGTCGTCATCGCACTCTGAGGAATCTGCGCCAGCATGAGGATTTCACTGCTCACGTAATACGAGCTGTATTGCCGCTGCCCGACGGGACAATCCGCCTTCTGGTTTGCACCCCGAAACAGCGTGATGCGCTCGTTACTCGGCCCGACTCGTGGCTGAAGCAGTGTTTGCCCACCCACCAGATCTCGCACAGTCCTCGCCCCCGTGGCCACACCGTTGTAGTCCACGGTGTGCCAACTTCCGCCTACTCGCACGCATCCGTGGAGGAGGAGTTCGAAATCGCTTTCCAAAACGCACATGCACTCAGCCCCACCACACTGCTCAACATCCACTGGCTCAGCCACCAGCCACTCAGCAAGCTGCTCGCAGCTAAAACCCATTCGTCGCTAGTCCTACATGTCGAAACAGCAGAAATAGCCGAAAAACTCGTCGCTTCTCGTGTTTCAATTGACGGGGTTCTCCGTCGTACTGAACATATTACCCTCCGCCCGTCCAAGTGCTTCAACTGCTTCCAAGTCGGCCACATCGCAGCCTACTGCCGCCATCCGGCTGCGTGTGGCATCTGTGCAGGGCCCCATCATTCCAACAATTGTACATGCCCCCACGAATCGGAACCGTGCTCCGATGCATGGCAATGCTCGCACATCGCTCTCAAGTGTGCGACACCGGGATGTATGGGTGCACACCGGGCAACCGACCCTGCATGCCCAACACTTCGCTCAACCTAGACCAGCAAACGTACATCCACACAGTGTAGAGGCCACGACGGCCTCACGCACACTACCTACCACGAGGACGAGAGGCAGGGGAGACACCGACGTCATCGAGAAGGATGCAGACCAGGTAATAAAGCAACGCCCGAAAGGGCAACACCCGAATACTTCTCATACACATCCGTACCATTCGTTTGGATGCCGAACAGTATATACCATGTACCGTACAGTCCCGTATAGAGCCCCGAGCTCAAGGCGACTGCTAATATGGCAGCTGGCGCCTTCGGCGCAGCTCCTTTAATGACAAAAAAAAAAAAAAAAACAACTGCCAATTGCACAAGAAGTACTCGCGGAACTGCTCGAAGACCGAAAAATAGCTTGCGACACGCAACGAGGTGATGGAACGGCAACGGCGCAATCACATTATCACCTCTTGCTCCTAGCGCCCACGACTGTTCCTCACACTCGATATCTAAACCTATTCTTCCTTGTACACACCTATTATGAGTGAGCCTGTGGTATATAACGCCCCAGTCTCCCCGATATGGCGGCTCCCGGACGAGCTCTTCTACCTCATCTTCAACGAACTCTGCACGATCTACCCTGCGGGCGGCAGGAATAGACTCGGTTGGATATCTTCGACCTTTGTGTGCTCTCGATGGCGCCGTGTCGCTATAGAGGATTGCGCGGCGTTATGGGGACGGTCCCTCTGTGCACTGCCGAAAGCTTTCTCGACTATCGTCGAGCGCGCGCGCGACGCGCAGTTGACGATTCGTTTCGATGAACCTGATAATAGAATGACCGGGGCGCAGAGCTTTGTCGAGACGGGCCCTTTGACGAAGGCGCTTCTGGGACTGTTCGAGCGACGCCCGAAGCAGATGCAGAGTGTGCGCATCACTTTCCCCGCTTATCGGCTGCGAGCACCGTCGCACAACTTCGACGCGCTGAACGACAACGACGATGTCAATCTGGACCTCATTGACATGGGTGTTAATTTCGATGAGGATCCTGGTGTTCAGGCGCAGAACCAGCTTATGGGCAAGCGAGGACAGCGGGCGTCGCTGTTTAGCGCTGCCGCCTTAAGCGCTCTACTGGGACACTCGTTGCCCGATCTGCAGCACCTGGAGCTGATTTATGACGCGCATTACTGTCCCGTCATCTCGACGGCCATAACCGATCATTCTGCTTTCTTTGCGCCCAGTCTTCTCTCACTGAAGCTATTCCGCCAGCAATTCCCCATCAAAACTTTGTACGACGTCTTGCAAAACTCGCCACTTCTTGAAACTCTGGCCATACAATGGGCCGGCGATGATGCACCCTCCATGCTTGCCGACCTCCCGCGTCTCGTCGAACCCATTGATCTTCCACGTCTTACGGATGTTTTCTTGGGCGGACGGGAGGTCAACTCTACAGCCATTCTTTCTCTTTGGTGCCTCCTTCGCGCACACGTCGATGTCCGCCTGCATTTAATGGCCGCATTGGACATGTTACCCCAAGGCGAAAACTCGTTTACTGCACTTGTTCCCTGGCTCCGGCGCACCGGGGGAGATACACTATCGACACTCTTATCTACACGAGGGTTGGGCTTGGGCCTGTCGTCATCGTCCTCCCATCGGTCGAACCCACAGCCCTACGTATACATTGAGTACGCCGCCTTGCTGCCAATGGCACAGTTTAGTCCCTTCCTCTCCCACTTCATCACGAGCATAGACCCCGCACGCATCCGCAAACTCAACTTCGATATCGACCTGCCCCTCATGCCAGACTCCGTCGCGGAGCTTGCACGTCTCACCATGCTCGAAGAGGTTCGCGTATCTTTCAACCCTGACGAGTCGCTGGCCGAGCTGGCCGAGATGGAAGAACTTCGCCTATTATCCGAGCCAAATGTGGCGCCGCTATTCCCCGCGCTGAAAACACTCGTCCTGAAGGACATCAACCTCACTCCGGCAACGCGCTGGGATGCAGATGGACGCTTTGTAGTTGTAGACCTTCTACAGCTACGAAAGGACGCAGGGGTACCAGTAAAGAAAGTCGTATTGCGCGGGATGCGGTTTGGGTCGAATTCTGTCGAAGAAAACGAGGAGCTAAACCGTCTTGGAGGGCATGTTGATGAAGTTGTCGACGAGAGGCGGGATGAGTCTGAGGGCATCGAGGAGATCAAGGCGGACGAGAATTTTCTGTGAGGGATCAATAGATGGTTCGATCTACATTGGATTGGGGTGACATCTGCATTGTATAGTAGAGTATACGCGGTGCGAACAGAGAAATGGTGACTGAGAGGGTGAATCTCCCTCGATGCCTTCAGGGTGATTTGGTGTGGCTGATAATTATACGTGTCGGTCTCGATGCCAATCATTTCGTCGTCTATTGCCTTGTTCATCCACTCCCACGAAGGGGAGGAGGGAGAAATTGTAGGGGCATTGACTGCTGAGTCTGCCCTCTTGTCGCCGCCGCCGGATTTTCGCCCAATCAAGATGACCGGACCTGCCAATGACAACCACAAGGGGTCCATTCACAAGGAGGTCGTATCTCGATAGGCGTGTATGCAATGGGAGACGCGCGCAAAGCAGACGAGAGTAAGTCTATTTGGGTATCAGTACTGGCTCCAATAGCAAAAAGCACATCACACGCATCTCCGACCCTCACATACCCTATCTATACACACATTTCCATACGAGTCGGATCCAAACGACAGCTGTCCAATGTCCTTTAACGAGGCATAATCGGCACGATCCGCCGGACGCAGGCGGCAACGATGCGGAGAATGACGACGATGCGCTTCCCGAGGTCGAGGAACGAAGCATGAGACGCTGACACGTTGTTACGTGCACTATATAAAGTTCATGTTGGCCTCAACAGCTCTCAACAGACAATGGTGGAAGGTAGAAGGAGGGGCGCGGGTCAGTCGGCGCGCCGCGGGCCCTGTTGGTTCGGTCGCCACGGGCACTTGCTTCCGACACCCACGACCGTTTTCTCGAACTCAACTACTTTCATTACACTCACTGTGTCTGCTTTCGAATATACCTATCATGAGCGAGGTCGTGGATAATGAGCCAGTTCCTCCCATATTGCGGCTTCCTGACGAGGTCCTCTACCTCATCTTCCACGAACTCTGGGCGATCTATCCTGCAGGTGGCGGGAATAAACTCGGATGGACATCTTCGACCTTCGTGTGCTCTCGATGGCGCCGTGTCGCTATAAAGGATTGCGCGGTGTTATGGGGCCGGTCTCTTTGCGCATTTCCTAAGGCTTTCTCGACAGTCGTCGAGCGCGCGGGCGATGCGAATTTGACGATCAATTTCGGGGGATCCAACCATCGCTCCACAGAGCCAGTCTGGCTCGAGCGGGCTGCTCTGAGAGAGGCACTCATAGATATATTCCGACAACGTCAGCAAAAGATCGAACACGTGTGCATCAAATTCCCTGCATACTACGTACAAGCCCTGCCGCTCGGTCTCGACGATGAGGTCGACCCTGACTTCATCGACATGGGAGTCGTACTTAATCCAGATGGCGGAATAGCCCAGGACGCTTTGCCCGATCCATATGCCGAAGTTGCAGCAGTGAACGCCCTTGCCATTGCGGGAGGCGAGCGGGCGTCGCGCTTCAGTAGTGCCGTCTTAAGCGCGTTCATGGGCAAGTCACTGCCGCATCTGCGGCACCTAGAGCTGGCATATGACATGATTGCATGCTCTGTTCTATCTACTGCTCTTCCCAATCAAATCACCTTCTCCGCGCCGAGTTTGCGCTCCCTGAAGCTCTTCCGTCAGCATATTGAAGCGGAAACTTTGTGCGACATTCTGCACAACTCGCCGCTTCTCGAGACTTTAGCTGTACAGTGGGCCGAAGGCGATTGCCAGCACATGTTCGTCGGCTTCCCGAGACGTACCGAGAAACTTTCCCTCCCGTATCTTGTGAACGCCTCCTTGGGCAGTCGAGGCCTTAGTTTGGCCAGCTGCCTTACCCTCTGGCGCCTAATCGATGCGAGCGATGATGCTCGCCTTCACCTGCTCGTATCTGAACTTCCACCTCCGACGGAAAACAATCCATTTGTCGTGCTCATGCCCCAGCTTCAGCGCGCCGGTGGTGACACACTCACAATCCGCTGGTCCTTTGACGGTATCAATTTGATCTTGTCTTCGTCCGCTTCCACTCCGTCAAGTCCACGTTCATATGTGCACATGCAGTTCGGAGATATCCCACTGCCGCAACCCGCATCTGGTCGTCTTTCCAGCCTGCTCTCCCAGCTCTTTGTTCTTGTTGACCCCGCGCGTATCCGCATACTCAACTTCGAGGTTGCATTCTCCTTATCCCGCGGGTCCGTTCCAGAGCTCTCGCGGCTCACATCAGTCGAAGAGCTGTGCGTGGACATGACGCCGGAATGGCCGCTCGTCGGGCTCGGCGACCTCTGTGCGCCCGGGCCTGATGGGGCCTCGCTATTTCTAGCGCTGAAGACATTGGTCTTAAAGCGCATTAACCTCACTGGATTGACTCGGTGGACAGACGAAGGCCGCGCGGTGGCCAGGACGTTTCTGCGGCAGCGTAAGGAGACTGGTTTGCCAGTGTCCAAGCTCGTATTGCGCGGGATAACGTTCGAGATGGACTTGATCTTCGATGATATGTATGAGGGCGGGGCAGTAAGGGGGTTCGACGCATACGTTGATGAAGTTGTTGACCGGAGACGCCCCTTTTCTGATGGGATTAGTGAGATCGTGGCGGACGAGGATTTTTTATGAGGAGATCATGAACAGATACAAAGAATCCATTGAGTATGCCCTTCGTAGTAGAGTACCTACGGTTTCTCACTGTAAACTGGATGGTAATCCAGATAGATGACTCTCCCTCGATGCATTGAAGAATTATCTTGTGTTCGGCTCAAGTTTGGCCGCCTCCACAACACGCGTCAGTCACAGTGTTCGAACGTGATCAGTCACGTCGTGTGTGCGAGCAGCCCGATCATCCAGAAACCTTAGCCTCCTTCTCTTCCTGCTCTCATCACTGTGAAACATATCGATCTTCACTCCCATTCAGTCACAGCACGTTATCGCGCTTCGATAAGCTTGTCATGGCTGAGGTCGCGATAGCCCCAGTTCTACGGCTTCACGACGAGCTCTACTATCTGGTCTTCGACTATCTTTGCGCGATCTATCCTGCAGGCGGAGAGAATGGGTTGGGATGGGTATCAGCGACCCATGTTTGCTCTCGTTGGCGCAGGATTTCTATAGATGAATGCGCAACTCTTTGGGGAGAGTCCCTTTGCGCCTTTCCAAAAGCCTTCACGACATTCCTCGAGCGTGCGCGCGACGCGAAGTTAACGATCAAGCTCGCGGAGCCCGATCCGCTTACAGAAAAGTCGACCTGGCTTGAGTCGGACGAGTTAAGAGATTTACTTGCCGATTTATTCCGACAACGCTCGCAACAGGTCCAACATGCGAGCTTCGCGTTCCCTGCTTTCCGTCGTAAACGTCCTCCGTTCAATCCACATGCGGTGTTCAACAACATAGCCCAAGTTGGCAATGACCCCGCTGCATCAAATACCGACCCGGAACTTGCAGCAGATAATGCGCGCATAACTTCGAGGGGAGAGCAGGCGTCGCTTCTCAGCAGTGCGGTTCTGAGTCGGACCATGGGCCAGACACTCCCGCGGCTTCGAAGACTTGAAATAATATATGACGTCTTCCAGAGTTCCGTCCAATCTACGACACTCTCCAATTATACCGCCTTCTCTGCACCTAGTCTTGTCAGCCTAAGGCTGTTCCGCCAGCGCATCCGCGTTGATACCTTGTACAACATCCTGCGAAACACTCCTCTTCTCGAGATTTTCGAAGTGCAGTGGACTGCCAGTGACGGTATTATGATGATATCCGATATTCCGGGTCTCAGACTGGCAGAGCCGCTTGAGCTCCCGCATCTTAAGAGCTTCTCCCTTGGCTCATCAACCCTCTCGTTAGACAATCATTGCTATTTCTGGAACCTCATTCGAGCACATGCAGACGTCCGCCTGAGCTTTTACGGGGCCGTATTCTCTCGACAGGAAGCCATAGATCTCGTTCACATGCTCGCGCCCCAGTTCCAGCGTCCAGGCCTCGATATGCTCACAATACGTTGGGGTGGCGCCGGGCGCGGTGCTGGCCTCGTGCTTTCATCGTCAACGTCCACACGTTCTGATCCCAAACCTTGCATCGATATCGAATTCGCGGTTCACGTACAACCGACATACATACCTGCCGTCATCGAGCAGACGTTCACACCAGCTGACTACGCGCGCATCCGCGTACTCAACTTCGACGTCGGGTTTGGACTCATGACGATGGGGTTAGAGACTGTGCACTTCACAGCTCTTGAAGAGCTCCGTGTTGACCTCAACCCCGACGGGCCTCTCGCAGAGCTCGATACCTTCACGCAACCAGACGCAGCTCAGCCGCCATCATTCCCCGCGCTCAAGAGACTTGTCCTGAAGCGCATCAACCTCTCCGCGTTCTCAGCATGGCAGGGCGAATGGCGAGCGATGGCGAATACGTTCCTACGAAGACGTGAAGAGCTGGGAGTGCCCCTGTCGAAAGTGGTGCTGCGTGGGATGACGCTAGGATCGAGCGTCAGCTTGGATGGAGTTGAAGACGACGTGGCAGTTAGGGAACTAGGAGTGCATGTTGAGGAAGTAATTGATCAGAGGCACGATTATACTGAGGGGGTTCTGGAGATTATGGCAGACGAGGACTTTCTGTGAGATTGTGAACCCAGTTTATTGTCTCGGACGATGGGGGGTTTTCGCGAGGCATTGGAATTTAACACCACACGCTCTGAGATGCACTTGGAACAGTATTTGTACTCAGTAGGGATTCAGAGTACCGCTTGCGCTGTATACATTCAATGTGATAGCAAGAATGCAGTGTTCAGTGTGATTCATCGTACAAGTCGCGCCGAGAAAGCTTGATACGAGCAATACAGTACACGCCAGATGGAGGCAGTTAAATGAACAAGAAAATGAAGCAGCATACGCCTCGCACAATCCTTTACTCAATCATCGAAACCATCCATGATTGCCTTCTGCTTCGCCTTCTCAGCCTCAAGCTCTTCCTCGGGCCACGCTGAGATATCCCAGTCTCGCCCTTTGACGAAGTCCACCGGCACCGCGCGCTCGCGAAGTGCTTGTAATGCAGGCGTAAGCTTCCAGCTCTTCGCAATGCGCGCAACGTCTTTGTCTGTCGCTGGCTCGAAGGCTTCATCTTCTTCATCCTCTTCATCCTCGACGTCCTCGTCATCTTCCATGTCTTCATCGTCTTCGGCGCTCTTGCCGAGGAAAAGCTTTTTCTTTGGCGTGCCATCCATCCCGTTGCGCTCCAGCACGCGGAGCATCGCGCGCTCAAAGTCGCCCGGGTCGTTTTCATAATTGAGGCCTTCGTACTGGTCCAGGACTAAAAGTTGCTGGTGAGCATTATCACGATGCCAATGGCCAACCGCAATGTACCTTTGGCCGCCGTACGCACGACGTTCTCAAAGTTGAGCGCGTTGGTGGGATTTGTGGGGCTCAAGTTGTCTGGCTTGGCCGCCTTCTCCAGGTTCAATACGTAACTTAACCAAAGCGAACCAAACCCGTTATATATGGCCTCCGCTAAGTCACCATCTTCAATGGCTACCCACACGAGGTTCAGTAAGCAAATGGCGTTGAGCTGGCACACGAAGCAACGCACTTGGAAACACGTTTGCGCCGGCGCTGTTCGCCATATACAGAGCGAGCGCCTCAAAGCGCTGGAAGGTCTCAATCTTGACACGTTCCTTTGTGCTTGCGGCTTTCGTGCCGAGCGAGAGCATCTCGCGCCTAATCAGGTCTGCGCACGCGTAACCAAAGAAGTCGTTGTAAATGTAGATGCTGTGTAGATACTCAGTCAGAATGATCACTTTGCTTAGTAAGATAATGAGACATACTCAAAAGCGTCTGGGTCGCGTTTCTCCTCATCCTCCTGCATGCGGAAGACGTGCTTGAACGCGGCCTCAGACCACAACTCGGCGGGGTGGTCGCCTACGCGCTTGAAGCCGTCAGGAATGTCGGAGTCGGACATGGCTTTTAGAGACAGTGTGCTTAGAGATGGTGGGAGTTAGGGAAGAGTTGTGCAAGCCCATGGTGGTGTATAAATGGGCGCGTCGCGAGGCTGATGGGCGCAACCGACGCCAGCCGACGCGTCGGCGGCACATGCTTCGTGACGTCACGCGTCTGGAACAGTAACGCTATTACCAGAACCATTCCAGAACGTCTGACTTGGCTCATGCGGCCACGACGTCCTTGTTTACAAGGATGATAAGTAGTAAGCTATCGATAGTGAAACTCCTCGCAGTCTTCTCGGAGCCCGATAGTAGTATACCAGCTGAACCTCCCACAAAATGCGAGCACACGATGACTTCTAGATGAATACAAAACTGTATCTAAGTATAAGTTCTTCGGACAAGGCCGCGAGCATGTACATCAAATCAGCTCGTCGACAGCAACGCCACGCGCAGCAAGTATCTTCTTGCTCTCGTCCGCGTAACCAACCGTATTGTACCCAACGGGATCGAGTTCCGCGAAGAAAGACTCGCGGACGTAAGGCGTCAGAGGGATATTGTACTGAAGCCTGATGGGCAAGTCAGGCTGTCCATTCGTCAGCACACGTATTTGGATATAAGGGTAAAAAAGTGGGTGGCGCACGTTAGAGGTGTAGTAGCGTCCGATAGCGACAAGGTCATGTTCATTGGCGTCGGCTCGTTCTATAGCGGTCTCGCGGGTGAACCCGGTATCTGCGATGTACACCTTTCCGCGCCAGATCTCACGCAAGAAGTCGTTAGACTCGTGAGCTCTGACGGCGCGCCCGGTCCACACATTGCCGAATCGAGGCTCGATGACATGCAGATATGCCATGTCAGGATGACGCCGGCGGAGCTCAGTTACAAGGTATGTGAACGTCGGGATGGGGTCCTCATTTTCTGTGAGGTGTCAGTGGTGTCTCTGTCGGACTCGTGTCAAAAGACGTACCGTAGCCTTTTCCACGAGTAGTATCCCATGGCGTGAGCTTCATCCCGACGCGATCGGAGCCGATCTCGCGGGCAACAGCATCAATGACCTCCAACGTGAACCGCGATCGGTTCTCGGGGCTCCCACCATACTCGTCTGTACGATTATTCGAGAACACTTTCTGAAACTCGTCGAGAAGGTACCCTCCGCCCGCATGTATCTCGACACCGTCGAAGCCCGCCTCGTACACAGCCGCCTTCGCAGTTTGAGCGAATAGACGCACGTACTCCTGGATCTCCTCTTGAGTCATTGCGCGCGGGTGTTGGTCTCGACCTGGGGCAGGGATACCCGATGCGGATATGTACGGGAAGGTAGGGTCTAGTGCGGCTAGGATGTCAGGGTCGACCTCACGACCATGTGTCCAGAGCTGTAGGACGATATAGGAACCGCGCGCATGCACTGCGTCGACGACCTACGCCAGAACAGATCAGCAAAGTGGCATAAACATAGTATAGGGTCAACTCACTTTTTTCCAACCAGCTATCTGCTCGGCCGTCCAAGCACCAGGAGTATACTTCCAGTTATCGAGCGCGGCACTCTTGGGAGTGATGAATGTAGCCTCCGTTATGATCAGCGTCCCAGGAACTGTAGCGCGAAGAGCGTAGTGCTGCACAACATCGTCGCCGACGACGCGAGTGTTCTTGTCAACGCGATTGCGAGTCAGCGGAGGCTGAACTACTCGGTGTTGAAGCGACATGCGCCCGACTTGGATAGGCTGAAAGAGGCGAGAGGTAGACATAACAGGATGCGCTTTGAGATGCGAATGTTGTGGTGTAGAAGAGGAGGATTGAGGTATCGCCCTCTTTATACGTACTCCCTAGCACGCATAGGCACTTTCTCGACCATGATGACAGAACAAGACCATCGCGCAATGAAGAGACAGATGTCAAAGCAGAACATGGCCGAAATGCAAACACAGAACGGTGAACCGCGCGAGACCGAGAATCGTCCAGTCCGGCCAGGGTTGACAAGGCATTCACGTCGCGATGGCGAGACGCGCTGTGTAAGCCATGAGCTCCGCCCATGTACACCTCGATACGAACTTCAGAAGCGTGATTCAAACATCCGTGATCGGAAATAATGCGTCGAAGCCAGTGTGTAATCTTGGGCGCCTAGTCAGTGCGGAAAATTGCGGAATGTGGCGCTTTGTCAAGGTGTCCGGGCACAACGTCGTTGCCCGCGGGTTCTTGCGACTAAAGCGTTCGAACGGGGAAAAAGGCATAAGTAACATAAACATGCCGATCAATATCCGCCCGTATCCTGCGCGCCATGATGTGACGCCATAGTCCTCCTCTGCGCCTCCTCCAACTTTGGGCACGTCGAGATACCATGTCCAAGACCACCGCAAACTGGACATCCCTTGATCGAGCCGCCCTGAGCCGCACGCGGATCTTCCACGCTCTGCAAGAACGGAGGCACCTTTTGCTCAGCTTCCATGAGCAGGTACTTGAGATCGAGGAGCGTTTGCTCGGGCGTGTTAACGTTGACAAACGTCGTTGCGATACCGGTCTTGCCAGAGCGGCCCGTACGACCTGCGCATGCATGTGAGCACGTTGTATGAGCGAGACAAAACACTAAAGAACGTACCGATTTGATGGACGTAGTCCTCGATCTCCTTCGGCATGGAGAAGATAATGACATGCTGGATGTCAGGGAAGTCGAGACCCTTGGAAGCGACGCCAGACGCGACCATAACGTCCTTCTGACCGGACTTGAATGCGCGAATGGCGTACTGACGCTCGTCCTGCGCTATATGTCTATCAGCATTGTGATCTCACGGTAGCAGAAGGGAATATCACATACACTTCGAGCCATGGATAGCGACTGCCTCAACGCCCTTGAGCAGAAGATACTCTTGAATATCGTCCACCTCATTCTTATTATCACTGAAGATGATAACCGGCGGCGCCGTCTTCTGCAAGCACTCCAACAAATACACCATCTTCGCCTCCTGCTTCACATACTCTACCACCTGCAACACGTCCAAGTTCGCCGCTCCAGCACGTCCGACATTCACCAACACAGGCTTGATCAGACTCTGCTGCGCGAACTCTTGGACCTTGCGCGGCATCGTGGCGGAGAATAACAGAGTCTGGCGCTGGGACTTGAAAAAACCCATTATATTCCGCACGTCCTCTTCGAAGCCAAGATCGACCATACGGTCAGCCTCGTCCATGCAGAGGTATTTGCACCCGTCGAAGTTGAACCGTCGTTTTTCGAGCATGTCGATCAGTCTGCCGGGGGTGGCGACGACGATATGTAGACCTCGTTGGAGCACGCCGCTCTGCTCGGACATGCTGATACCGCCTATACACAGGAGCGTGTTTATGCGCGGGTAGTCACCTCCAGCTGACAGCGCTTCTGTCCATTGCAAAATATTCTCGTACGTTTGCGTCGCAAGCTCACGAGACGGACAGATGATGATGCCCACGGGTCCCTCTCCTCGTATGAACGGTAACTTCGCCTCTTCCTCCAGTGCGAGCATTATGAGCGGCAGACAGAACGCGAGTGTCTTGCCGGAACCGGTGAATGCAATACCGATCATATCGCGTCCTGAGAAGGCTACGGGAAGGCCTTGAACTTGGATAGGTGTGGGAGAAAAGATGCGTTTGGACTTGAGGAAGTCGAGCAGAGGTTTCGGGATCTTCATGTCTGCGAAGGTCTCGATTGGTGGTGGGATCTCGGCGCCTTCGACGAGAATGGCATGCTTTTCTCGTATACGTTCGTGTTCGTTCAGTGAGCGGGATAGTACAAAGCGTGGTGGTCGCCACCTAGTTCGGAATTCAGTATAGAGCATTATATTTAGTTAGAAATACTCACGTAGTCTTCAATGACTCAGTATATTGGATACCATGCGCGAGCTCGTTGCTCCCCGCCAACTTCTTCTGTCTCGATATAGCAGCCAGAATCTGCTCCTCTTGCTCCTCATTCTTCTCCGCATCGGTCTTCTTAGCATCTGCACCGTCAAACTTCTGTCACACGGTATAATAGATATCAGAGCCACACACCTTCTACGACCTTTTGCGCATGCACTGCCTGCGCCTCGGCAAGCAGCGTACGCTCCATCCTTGCCTTCTCCCTCGCGCGCTCAGCTTCTCTCTCGGCATCTTCCGCCTCGTTGCGCTCCTCCTCGATCCGTCTGGCTACCGCGCGTTGGGAGTCCTCTGAAGACGCGCCGAGTGCAGAGAGTTTGGCGAGTTTCGCTTGTTTTCGTTTGGTCACAGGAATATATGGCTCATAGTTATCATTTGATTCGTCGTCAAGTTTGTAGACTGGTGGGGAAGGTGAGCGCACGACGCGCCGGCGTTTGGGAACGGGTGAGTCCATGGTGGCGGTATGAGGTCAAGCAGGCTCAAGCGCGTGAGCGGGCGCGCGCCGGCAATAGGCAGGGTCCCACGCGTGTCAACATAACCCTGACATGAACCACCACCATCTCGGTCTCTCGCTCTCTGGGAGCGTATCAAGCTTATGTGCCTAGCGCGCATACCTGCTGTACATCGCTATGGGTAAATCACGGAACTGGGGTACATAGATACGTGTTGAACGTGCTAGTACACCGGCATAGCCGGTGATACATACTACTACTCATGCAGACAGCCTGCAGTTGCCGTTGTCACTGCACCTATTAGGTCCACATTTATGCTCAATACTGTACACAATGTCCATTGCCAGATGGTGTTTACAGCCGTAGATTACACTTTGCGACTCAACTCAGGCAGTTGCTGAAAAAGTATGCAACACCGTATGCAACATCAAGGTTGTGTTGCAGGGCAGGGTACAGGTTTGACCGAAAGTAATCAATAGTTAATATGGCATCTCAATCGAGCCTACAGCAGATTTGTGCAGGGCTTATCGTCCGAGATTGCGAGGGGCGAAGCGCGGATATCGACGAGAAGTTGTCTTGTCTGGACTTGTCACAGTCGGTACTACTGCAATTCTTAATACCAAACCTTGATGGATACACCTGCGCAGCATGCATGGTGAAGGTGATATCCTGAAAGTCAAGGTTGAGTCGGAAAGCATCGTGTATGCGCCCTCTGCCTCCGCGGCCGCGCGCAGCACCCGCGACGCGCCTTCTTGCTTCCCGCAGCCACTGCCTCTTCGCTTGGCACTGTACAGTTCGCTCCCCGCCGACATGAATATACGTGTGCATCGCGCTCAAGACAGCCGTACTGCCCGTGGTACAGTTGTACTGAGGCTTTCGGAATCAATAATGAAAGTCTCGATCGTGTTCCAGCTCGGTAAATCTGGAGAAATCTACAATGCACCGCTTTATCCAGCTATGTTGAGGTGTGTACGTACCGCAGCAGCTTAGCGCACCATGGCAGTGCCATGCTCTCTGCATTGCCGTCACGGATAGCCCATCTGGACAAATCGATAGCTATTGGGTTCGATAACGTGCGGCACAGGGTGGGATGAGCGCGCCCAAATTTCTGATCAAACCGATATACCCGGGTCACCGCCTCACCACCTGTCGGCTTCATATAAAGGGCGCTGTTCTGACTGAAACGCGTCTTCTTATTCCCTCCGCCTTTGGGCATTCTTGACTTCCTTCTCCTCCCCTTCGACCCTTTTACGACCCCTTACCCGTATCTATCTTCTTCACGATGGGTTCTCAGTACCGCGAATACTGCTGCTGCTGCATTCCTCAACGCTTCGTGGTTTTCGTCCTGGCAACGATATATTTATTGGCGTCTATTGCTGTGGCCGGCTTCTCCTGGTTCGTGCTCTCCCAAACGACAGGTTCGTTCGCTCTTTTTCCTGCCAGCGATGGAGATCCTAAACGCGAGACAGACAACATCGGCAGCATCAGCCTCGATGATTTGCACAACAGCAACTTCAACATCACCCTGGATAGTACGCAAAGGACCGTCCTTTACGTCGTTGCCGGCGTGTATACCGCATCCGTCATCATCTCGCTGCTTGGGTGCGTCCGCCTCATTGCCTCCTCACGGCGACCCCGACTCACCTTCTTTCCTTCCTGACAGCTTGATTGGTGCATTGGGCCGCAAGCGCCGCCTCGTGCAGATCTTCTTCTACATGCTCCTCTTGCAGCTGCTTGTCAGCATGGCGTCCGGCGGATACTTCCTCTACACGATCTTCAAGGCCGACTCGTGCGCCGACCTCGAGAAGTTCAACAGCGACGGCAACGATTTCGTTGTTGACTGCAACGGCTCGTTGAAGACGCTCCGTATCGTCAGCTGCGTCTGGTTCGGCGTGACCTGGTTCTTCCAGTGCGTTCTTACCTGGCTTACATTGAGGTCATCCCGAATCTGACATGTTATTCCAGGATCTGGATGCTGCACTCCGTCAACGAATACGTAACACAGCTCCGCAACGAGACCGCGTACGAGTCGGTTCCTGTTGGCCAGGCCGCTGTCCCGATGCTCAGGCCCTACGGCGACGACGCGTTCCACTACAACGAGCAGCCGTACGACCCCTACGGCAACAAGCAGCCCCAGACCTCGCAGTACGCCTTCTCTACGCCGTACACCGCAAACGTGCACCACCACAACGCGTGAACGTCGTGAACCTGGGCTGCAATCGACTTGCTGGAATGTCAAAGATGCGCTTTGTGTTATGACTGGATGACTGCATTCACGGACATCTTGGACCCCATTGTATTCTTACTTGCTTTCATTGATGCTTTCATCCATACCTTTATCTAACGCTTTTGGACTTTCACGCGTGGTGTTGACAGCTGGAATGTGAACATGTCCCTTGTAAGGGTTCTCGGTATACTGACCTTGACAGCGCCCACCACAGCGTGACCACAGGAATATTCTCACATATCTACCCCACACTCGTTTACAATGGCCTGGCTAGGCTCTCCTATTCTTCTCGATCAATACGCGTACGACTGGTCGCATCCCACTCAAGCAGGTGGCGGCCCACTACCTCTGCGGACGCAGTCCTCACCTGTGCTGCCCGTCTCCACACCGCCACGACTCACCAAGCGATCCGCATCTACCCCTCTACGGTCTTCGCCTCTATGCAGATCGCCTTCAATCTCGCTGGTGGACGACACGCGCGAGACGGAGTTCAAGCTTTGGTGCGCATCGCACTACGTCCCGCCCTCTCTCACGGACGACTTCAATGCTTGCGGCGCACACGATCTCGTTCTACATGATATACCCTTCGACAACGGGCGCTTCAAGTGTGTTGCACTCGTGGCCGACGACGTTCTCGAGTCTCTTCCGCTTGTTCCTGTTAAGCTACCTCAGATGGACCCTGCCGCTAATCTACCCTTCCGCATCGCGCGTACCGGAAACCTGAGCGGTACACAAGTCTTTGCCTCACGCGACATCGAGGCAGGCGAACTCATCAGCGTCGAACCTCCCATCGCTGTCCTTCCCCTCGCTCTCCCATCGCTTTCACCCAGTCCCTTCGACGCCATCTTCGAGCGTCTAGACCCGGACGTCCGCCGGACGATCGAAGGTTCGGCCGACAGGACACTCCGCAAGCGCCGTACGCTCGCAGAGCACATCATCCGCACGCGCGGTATCTGCATTGAACTGCGCGGGGAGAACGGACGCGTCGTCGGACACACGGGCATCTTCCTCATCGCAAGCCAAGTCAAACACAGCTGCTCACCGAATGCCGCCTACGTCTGGGATAAGGACACGTTCACATTGACCCTGCGCGCTGGGCGGCATATTGCTGTTGGGGAGGAGATCACGATCGCGTACACGCCGCTCATGCGCCCACGCGTTGCCCGACAGCTCATCTTGCGCTCATCATACGGCTTCAATTGCACTTGCTCCGCTTGTACGTTGCCTGTCGCCGAGAGCGTACGCAGCGACCAGGCGCGCATTGAGCTCGCAAAGTGGTGGGAGCATAGCGTGTCGTTCGAGTACTGGCTCGCGGACGATGAGCAGCCGCGCGATGCTCTGATCCTCGCGCATGTCCGTGCGCTAGCGGTGCTCGATTCCGAAGGTCTCTTTGCGCCCAGGGCTAAGCATCTTGAAGTTGTCGCGCGTTGTTACGGTGCACTGGGAATGAGGGACGCGTTCGTGAAACAGGCGACTGAGGCGGCGGATGCTTGGAGGGTGGAGAGCGCATTAGGCTTAACAGGATCAAGAGAGAAGGCGGAGCAGAGACGGCGGAGGTGTGGGAGGTGGACGAGAGATCCTGAGGCGGCTGTTTTCTGGGCGAAGCGAGCTTAGGATAGACGATGCTATACTTCAGTTGCACGCAACATTGGGGCGTGGCCGGGATTGCGGATACCATTACAACACTACACAAGAGACCACTACACGTATTCATTCCAAGAGGAAGAGTTCTTGTGCCCCATCACCTATCAAGGTGACACCATACACATTATTCAAGCTCGGGCTTCAAGCGTTTTTGAGATTTTCGTCGAACAAGACTTCTGTCATTCAGTAGGTGCTCTTTAGTTGCGACAACGTGCCTTTACTTACCTGAGAAGGGTTCAAGATTAGAAAACGGCCTCTTCGATCGCAGGGTTTTGAAGTTTATGGGCTCTCTGACTGAAGTGTACAGCTCCAGCTCGGCAGAACACCGGCAAGGATAGGCAGCATCTGACGAGCTTCTCGCCAATAGGATCTCGGTATCCCGCTCGATACGGGATCCCCAGCCGGAACTCTGCAAGCAGAGAAGGCCCTCCGATTTCAGAGTTGTTGGGGATAGCGCGAATATGGTCTTCCTTGACATCAACGCGACCGAACTGGGCTTCAGAGGCTGCAGCAGGAGAGAAATGACCCTGAAGAGCCTCCACGAGCATTGTAAGATGATCCTCCGTGAAGCGTTCTTGGTTGAACTCATCATGATTGTATATGAAAACCCGTGCGCTGCAGGGTATGGCCAGATAACTGAAGACAACGGCGTTGAATGCAGCCATATTCGATAGTTGCATGTACGTGAGATTGTCAAGACGCACGCAGCGAAGTGGATGGATGTTGGAGCGTGTTACATCGAATGAAGGCACTTCGAAGAACGACGAATCGTCTGCGAAGGTGAAACTCTCGAGGAGTGGTGTCAATTGCAAGCCGATTATCATGTCGTCTACGTTCTTCCAGCCACGGACGTCGTGCAGCTCGAGATGACGCAAAGAGGATGCGAAGAATGGCGAAGGCATCGGAGTGATGCAACAACACATTGACATCTTCTTTAGGCGTGGAGAGGGGTGTTCGGTAAGAAGTCCCTTGGGGACGCGTGGATCATTGAATACTGGATAGTCTTTCTTCCAGTATGCCAAAGAACAAAAATCAATGTTAACATCTTCAAGTAGAGGCATGGGTTGAGTTGCGAGGGCATGCAAGAGATCTCGCAGAAGTGGATGATCGGCGAGTTCACCAGATGTGTCATTGGCGATGTACATGTCGAGGCAGAGGTCAAGACTGCGGACTCTGCTGAGATGGGGTAGGACGAGTCTGATAGCCTTTTGACACCAGTCCTTTGTCCACGGAATCCCTAGTGGGATCACAAAGTCGATGGGACTGACTGAGCAACGCGATAGGCGGAGTTCGGTAGATGCAGTTGAGCCCGTGAAGTGAGGGACAACCGACCAGAGCCCCGGAAATGCCAAGGTAATGGTTCTCCAGCGGCGAGAGACTTGCGATAACCCACGGTAAAAAGGCACACGGACCATCCTCAACCGAGAACGATGCATCTCTTCTTCCGCTCCAAACGTATGCAACATCAATATAGAAACGAGTATCTCGGGCGGGAGATCATCGATGTGCGCAGAACGCTTTGGCTTCGGATAACTGCCATCGGGGCCGTGGCGAATAGAAGGCACGGTCAAAGCGGCCATTGGCGTAGAAGGCTTGCTTCAAAGGCGGAGACGACCAGTTCACAGGTAAAGAAGGCGAATTCGATGGGACGCAGACTAATTGAGGGTTGAGCGCTAGGAGGCTGCGATGGTTTGCGGAGGCCACGTAAGAGGAAGCCAACGGGCCTCGACGACTTATGAAGCACTTAAAGCGCTTATCGCATGTTCCCGCGACAATACTGGCAGTTATGTTCCTCAGCACAGGCGATCCCGTGCGCTCGATTGACAAGCAAGGAGTCATTTGCGAGAGAATGTTCTCAGCCCTCAGATCCAAAACCAGCAACACTGAGCCGTATTCAATGGCGCAAGTCATCCGAGCATTTCGCCATCTTGTAACGCACAACACCTCGGGACATGTAGCACAGTAGAAAAAACGTAGACGAGAAAGCACAGACAGTACGCAAGCGTTATGCGACTTCAAGTTGAATGCTCAGAGCTCGGGCTCATGAGAGCTGAAATTTTGCCGCAGCTGCCTCTCAACGCGAACGTTTTTGGAGCAGTCGAGACGGCAGGCGTTGAGGGCGCTGCTGCAGCGGCCGGTGCTGAGCAGCAGGAGATGATCGCATGCGATTAATACCCGCTATTCCAACTCCGCACGACTCAGAGGACAGTGCCCATTGCCCCATGGAGAAACTGTGTGCCTTGAATGTTGTGCCTTGAATGTTAATCAGCAGTGGTCCTCGTGTTAGAAAAGCTGTGGACATACACCGGCGTCTATAAAGTGCATAAGTAGCGTCTTTAGCCGACAGCCCGACCATGCGTATATAGGTCGCACCAATGACCAGCCAGTCGTGCAGCTGAGAATCCACAGGGAGGCGTATTGCCGAGGTGAAGAGCACGTCGAGATGTCGATCTCGAGGAGGTAGGTTGTATGCCCACTTTCGTCTTCCGAATGAGGCAGTCGGCTTGCCCAATAACTCAAACGGCCTACAGTCGGACTATGCCCTCCGCTCCGATATCGTCGGGAGTCGAAATCACTTTCCCGCCTTGACTCCCGTCGACTGACCATTGAACGTAGATCCAAGGTGAATCGCTTTGTGCTCCACATATCGTTAGAACATAAAGATAACCATTATGGACAAAAGGCGCGACCGGCAACGTAGCAAAGATATAGAGCCAGACGAGAAAGTGCGACGATAGTTCTGGTAGCTTTTGCCGAAGCCAGCGATCGCCGAATGACGACAAGTGGCGGTCATGCCTAGACAATGCCAGGATGGGATGTAGAATCGCACTTGTCACAAGCGAACCTTATTTGAGCCGTGCCAGCAAACATGCTAATCCTATGCAGGTTATAACGCGTGACCCCGAGAGATGTACGCCCTTGGTCTATATTTCCTAGCGATAGGCTGGCGAACGTGATGACGGCGAGAAGAGAGTAGGGGACGGACGACGCGGCGCGAGTGCACCGAGACTCGGCGAATCCGGGCCGCTTTGTTCACACGATGCTCGTGGACGTTCACTATTCAGACCAAGTTCAGACACAAATCTTCTGACGCATGCGGCATTGTCTTCGACGCTCTCCTCACGCACTACGCTCGAAGTGCTTCATAATTCGTCGAGGCCCGTTGGCTTTCTCCTAGTCTTACGTGGCCTCCACAAGCCTTCGCTAGTCTCCTAGCGCTCAGCCCTCAATCAAGTCGGATCTCCCATCGAGCTTGCCGGCTGTCTTCGTCTTTCAAGCAAGTCTACGCTAACGGCCGCTTTGACCGTGCCTTCTATATTCGCCAGGGCCCTGATGCCAGGTATCCGAAGCCACAGCGCCCTGCGCATACCGATGATCTCCCGCCCGAGATATTCGTCTCTTTTCGCATATGCCCACAGCAATACCGATAGGAATGTTCCTCAACACACCCAGGCGATCTCGTGCGCTCGATTAACAAGTAACGAGCCATTTGCGAGAAAATGCTCTCAGCAACATCGAGCCGTACTCGATGGCGCAAGTCATCTCAGCATTTCGCCATATTATGACGCACAACAGGGCTTCAAAACATGTAGCACAACAGAAGCAAAGCAAACGAGAAAGCACAGACGGTGCGCAAACGTTACGCGACTTGACTACCAAGAGGTAGAGGACGATGATAATTTCAACGACCACACGCAATGGATCATGTCTGATTGAGTTTCTGCAAAAGCGAGGAATCAGTCGGCCTCCGCGAACCTGGAGATGTGTTGACGGACCTTCATCTTGGCAGCGCGGGGTATGTAGCGTCTCGCACGCTTGTGCTCGGGCTCATCAGAGCCAAAGCTGCCCCTCGAACGCGAGCGTTTTCGAGCAGTTGCGACGATGGGCGCTGGGGGCGCTGCTGCAGCGGCCGGTGCTGGAGCAGCAGGAGGTTGACGTATGATCGTTATCATGCGCTGTATCATCTCCGCACGGCTGAAAAGGTACAGCGCCCATTGCCCCGCAGAGAAACCGTGTGCCTTGAATGTAAATCAGCGGTGGTCCTCACATAGGAAAGACATATGCGGACATACACCGTCTATAAAGCGCATCGCGTCCTCAGCCGTCTGCCCAACCGCGCGTATACAGATCGCACCAGCGACCAGCCTGTCGAACAGCTCGCAAGGAACAGGGCGGCGGATTGCGTTATCCATGAGAGTACGAGTCGCAGGGAGAATACGACCAATGACGAGCTGCTCTAGTCGGTCAAGGCGAACCTGGAGATCCGGAGGTTTCTCTGCCTTTACCGCAGCAGGTGGCGGTACAGGAGCGGGAGCGCACATCTGGGGAGGTTGTAGAGGAGCGTTCATGAAGTGTAAGGGTGGCAGAGTAGCGAAGTGGAGAGCACGCTGATACGGCAGTTTCGACAATGCAAGTTATATACCCTCCTTCATCGTCCGAATGAGGCAGTCGTCTTGCCTTCCGGGGCAAACACTCGTGGTCGGGCTACGCCCAACGCTCCGAGACTTTGATGAACGTCGGGATTCGAGATGAATTCCCGCACTGTCACCCGTCAACTAGTCATCGAACGTAGATTCAAGACGAGCGCGACATGCGCTTTGTGCTTCGTACATCGCTATGACAGACAGACATTATGCACGAAAGGCACGACCGACAACATAGGCAAAGATACAGTGCCAGACAAGGAAGCGCGACGATGGGTCTGGTAGCTTGCCAATCCCGCCGTTTGGAGGCAGTCGCCGAAGCTAGCGATCGGCGAACGGTAGGATCGGCGAACAATGGGATCGGCGAACGGTGGGAATGCCGACAAGTGGCAGGCGCTGAGGTCCCGGGAGGGAGCACGCGCGCCCAGGATAGGATGCATCTGCAAGCGAACCTTATTTGAGCATAGGCAAGCATTGCAGTACTAGTTATAACGCATGTCTCCGGGATAACTCCTTGTCTGTATTTCCTAGCGATGGCGGGCGAACGTGATGACGGCGAGAAGAGAGTAGGACGAAGGATACGCGCGGCAGGAGCTGGCATAGACTCGGCGGATTCGGACCGCTCTGTTCACACGATGCTCATGGACGTTCAGATTGTTCTTGGATCGTTCCTGGGACCAAGTCCAGGTACAAGTCTTCCGGCACATCGTCTTCGGCGCTCTCCTTGCACACTATAACATATACAGTACAAAGTAGAGCCGCCAGGAGTAGCGCGAGCAGTAGACTAGCAAGTCCAGGGCGACGATGACGAAGTTCCGACTTTTTACCTGCAAATGAAAGAAGCTTGAACGCCGTCGTCCGCGCGATAACCTACGTCGGGCTGGGCTCCTTCTACACAATAATGTCAGAACGCATACTCATGGAGATCAGCGCAATCAAGTACCTTGACTTTGGCGGCACGAGGCAGAGAGCGCCTGAGGCGCTTACGCTGCTCCTCGCAGTCGGAATCAGTTTCGGATCCACTCGTCGAGGTCTGAGAACGCGTGCGTTTCTGCGCGATCGTAACAGAACTGGTAGGCGCAGGGTTTGTAGCCGTACTCCCGGACGGCACAGCAGATGGAGGACGTAGGATGATCTGTGTGATCCCTCCTACATTCTTCAGCCTGCTCAAAAGGTATAACGCCCACTCCCCAGCAGTAAAACCGTGCGCCTTGTGTGACAATGACTCATGAGTATAGGGCGTCCTTGCGGCAAGAAGATGAGCACAAACCCCCGCAATAGAATACATAGCGTCCTCATACGATTGGCCCTCCGTGCGCGCACAGATCGCACCAGCAACTAGTCGATCGTGTAGTTCATGTGGCTCTGGACGGCGCATTCGTTCGGGCGGGCCTTGGGCATCTGTACGTAGATTTGTCATTAAAGCTCAGTGGGTCGAATAATGAGCTGCCAAAGCACGTGTGACAACGTACGAGGAGCGCGAATTTGCGGACCGGCGTTATCGTACGGAGCCGGATGGTTGTGGTTCTGGGACCAGTTGTGCGATGGTTGCTGCTGGGGGTACTGATAATTACGCTGAGGTCCACTATTGTGCTGATGCTGGTGCGCATGTAACTGAGGTCCGAAACTTGGTTGCTGAGGCTGGGCGTAGTAAAAGGGTGGCTGATGAGGCGCATTCATTTGGTGTTGATTGACATGTCCAGGAAGATTCGGCTGCTGCAGGGGAGGACCAAGAAAGTGGGAACCATTCATGATGCACAGAAGCGTAAGAGCAAGATGAAGAGCACGGGTAACCTCGACTTTGGGCAGCGAAGGTTATATACCAGCAGTGACCCCCGCTGTCCGAATGCGGAAGTCGTGTTACCCGAATCGTCCGGCGCTGGGACGCATACATGAGTGGCGAGGCTTCGATTGACGCCACGATCTGCGGAGCTGAAGATGGGTGAATCGACATCATTGGATGTCATTGCCCAAGTGTACGCGCCAGTCTCGCTTGTCTACTGTCCCTACAGATCAAAGCCGATGAGCAGAGTGACTTCGTGAAGCTCTGCAGGTCAGGGAGAGCCCTGGACTAGAAGATGCAGAAGTACGAAAAGTAGCGCCGGAAGAGAAAGATGACGATGGCGGACAGAACAGGACAGGTGGTATACTGTACCATTACGACCTTAAGTTCGTAACGCGTAACGCGCCGTTTTGGGAAATAGTCTCGATTTTCCCCGATTGCTTATCGGGGAACATCGGCAGGGGGTGACCCTCGAAAATTCCCAAAATCGTGAACTTAAGGTCGTAATTGTACAGTAGTGCCAGCCGAGTATGGACATATGCGAAAGGGCTTCGATGGCTTCGAAAGCTGCCTGCATCTTGAACGCTCATAGCATACTTCCCAGACGGCCGGTATCTCGCGACGATTGCATTGTATCCAATTGGGCGCATTCGTTCATGGCTAGAGAGTGCAGTAAAGTTATCAGCGGGGACCCTGCTGGCGAGGACTAAACGAACATGGCGGCAGAAAGAAAGCAGCGACGAGGCATCGAACGACGTGGCGGGTAGATTGATCAATTTTTCACGCCTGCTTACGGGGTTTATACACTGGTAACTTACTGCTCTTCGCAACGCAACCCTCGTATTCCTTCATATAATTTATAGCATGATGAGCTTCTTGAATGTTCGAAGTGCTGGTAACAACGCTAGTGGGCATCTACCTAGTATGACATGCGGAGTGCACAGGTGGGGTGCGGAGTCCATCTCGACCTTCTCGTTGCAAACACCTCCGCGCACTTCTCTTCCGCTCGACACATCATTAAGCCTTCCCAGGTATAGCGCTTTGACCGCAAGTGCATGGACGCTCGGTCCTTTCGTCGCTGACCTCGGTCGCAATGTACTGAAGGGTGGACGCGAACACACACTTGGGTCCTCGCAATACCAAGCGTTGTACAGAGTGGCCAGCAGCCGCCCGCGCCGCGAGTAATGCGGCCAACTCCGACCAGAACGCGAACATGAGGGTGCCGTTGACTGCCCATAAATGATCGACGATCACGGTCTCCAGCGCTGGAAGAGGGGCATTAGGGCCTGTCTTGAGTAGCGATAGCGCATCGTCTGCCCAAGTCTGGAAATGTAGCGTGGTGATATGCGGGAAAAGGCGTAGACCAGATGTCACTGCATCCCAGTAGCCTTCCTCGTCCCAGGCATCAGGTATTGCGAATGCCGAGTTCCGTACGCTATCGCGCACGAGCAAAGTGCGAATTGACGGAGCGACGACTGGCGCGAGACTGCTTAACAGAGGTGGCAAACTCCTATGCGTGTAGTGGCGATCTGTGAGGAATGACACGCCGACCGCGGCGTTGTTCGAAAGCGACACCGCCGGGCCCTCGCATATCGAAATAAGGGTCACGTCGACTTCCTGGCGGGATCTTGTGGGTTCGTCGTGTGCGATGTACATTCCATCCGACTGCGCCACCGCGATAGCAAGCGTGTCCCTGCCCGGCAGAGTAAGTTGTGAGGTCAATGTCGACAACAAGCGCGGATAGGGGTTCTCTCCGCTGGTGGTGAAACCGATCGATGAACATGTAGTGGCCGGTAGCTCAACCATCTCCAATAGTGCGCCTAGTTCGGATGCGGGATATGGATCGAAAGCCACTACACGCAGTTTGATAGACATAGAGGCCAGGTGCAACAGTCGAACGACTACATCATCCTCGCGACGAGGATATACTCCTCGATTCAAGGGAGAAGAGCTCTCTGGAAGGGTTTGGGCGTCTATGTAAAGACTCATCAATGCCGGGCAAACTGAAAGTATTGCGAGAAGTGGCTTCCAAGTTGGATGTGCAAGTCTGCTCGATTTATCGTGCAGTTTCAGCACGGTCAATTGAGGCGCCGATGCGAATGGAAACCCGTTCACGATCAACTCGCAGAAGCGTAGAGAGGGTGTGGCGACCTTCACCTGCATCTGTTGATTATGATTATTCTGAAGTAGTCGAAAAGAACGCAGGTGAGGCATCTCGTGGAAATTGCCGAGCAATGTTGACCAAGGGCGCAGGGCGCTGTGATCGTTGATTGTTTCTGCACGACCTAACAGCTGAAAGTGTCGAGCTTCTGGCAAGGGCGCGCGGAGTCCACGGTAATGATCGTAGTTGAGAGTGAGAACCACGTCTCGGGCTCGCTCGAGGACGGTATCGAAAGCGGTGGGCAGGTTGAAAATGATTCCAGCCCATAACTTGGGCAGGTCAAGACCGACTTGACGCCATAGCGCGCACACATGCGTCAAAGTGATCCAGCCCAGTGATCCTGCTCTATCCCGAGCAGCATCTCCCGCGAGGGGAACATCGATCTCAGCGGCAGCGTAGAAAAGCTCGCAGATTATGTCAATAGGAAGCAATGTCGACATGATACGAGTGGCGCTGCTATTCTCAGACAAGAGCCACTATTTGTGTTCGCGTACTCGCGTCAGGCAAGAGTGGGATATTGCTGGAATGATGGTGGTTGAAGTGCAAGCGTGTGAGCGCCGAGGCTGTCGCGATTTCGCAGCGCGCGGTGAGGCACGCACCCGTCTCGGACCCGAACTACCACCATCCCGCTTACTCGTTTCTGCTCAGGGCTTATAAGATATTGCCACCTCGATCCACTCTATCAACTTGATGTCTTCCTCGCCCAATCTGAGCCCAGTGGCTACCTCTTCGAACGAGTTGGCTCAATATGGGTCATCCACCTCCACGAACCAACTTCTCTCTTATCCGACTTATGATGTGGAGGCGTCAACGTCGTCAAATAAACAGACTCAGTCCAAAGCAAATGAACTTCTGCCAGAGAGGCTGTACATCGGGAACTTGCACCCAGCAGTCACCGAGTACGTTCATGTCTATTCTTCTCTCGGCAAGTCTAACAATGTTACTAGACATACCCTGATTCAGATATTCTCGAAGTATGGCAAAATGTCAAATCTCGACTTCCTATACCACAAGACCGGGGCGTTGAAGGGGAAACCGCGAGGATACGCTTTTATCGAATACGCCAACTCAGACGTAAGTCCTCAACCCATTATGTTGTTCATGGCGCTCATCCCGGGTCTGTTACATGTACTCTCTCAATGCGCTTCGACTTGCCCGATGTATATTCGAAAATCGTGGCCATGTCCACAGACCCGGGGATAGTGCTACAATGAGGAACATCGCTGAACGTTCAACATAGGATGCCACCACGGCTTTAGCGTCTGCGCATGGGAAGTTACTTCGTGGACGGAAGCTTGTGGTTACGCATGCAAATCAAGCGCCAATGGACGCTGCAGGCACGCTGCCTCGAAGAGCAGTGAACGAAGCGGGCCGTCCGACCACGCTTAGTCTCATCAAAGGCGCCAGCGCGCCAAGGTAAGCGACCAATGTACTCCCTACAGGGTTTTGTTCATCAACCCTCCTCTAGGAATAGAGATGCTATATCTGCGCTGGAGGCGAAGCTCAGACAGATGGAGCGCGATGATAGTGCCGCTGCTATCGTCACCCCTCCGCTCGAGCACCCGCTACCGGCAAAGCCTACACTTGCAGCAGCAATGGCAGCACTCCCCAATGCTCCCTTCCCCGCTCCCAAAGCTTCGGCCACGACATCATCGACACCCGCTTCGCCTCGCATCAAGCACTCGCCCTTACCGCCCGGTTCCAAGCCGTCGAGCTCCGCTCCAGGCAGTAAATCGTCGACTCCGCTCAGTCACAAACCATCGCCTAAGGCATTCTCCAGTGCAGCACCATTCAAACACCCAGTCATCAAGCCGAAGACCTCGATGCCGATTTCGGTGTCGACGAGCTCGGTCCCGAGCAAGCGGCCTGCGCCCTCGATGAAGGGTGTTAAGTTAGTGAAGAAGAAGGATAAGGGACCTTTGCCGTCCTCACAGGATACGCAGGCCGGCTCTACGGCGGTATAATCGTACTTATTGACTGCTTGCAATATTCTTGTAATCATGTTATCATCTGCTGTCGAAGTGTTGCTTCCTTACTTTGTACTTTCGCCTTGGTCATTTGACCCCATTCTGCAGCACTACGTTGTGTATATGTGGAAAAATCTCTGGCATCATGCAAGCTATGTCTGTATGCGAATCTGAAATAAAGATTTACTCCGATAAGAGAGGGGTGCTCGAGTGGTCCCTGGTCCGGTGCCCCCGGGCCGGAATGAAGGCGTGTAGGGACGCGTGTGGGCGTCTCAACTCGATCAACAAAGCCACGCACTTCACTCATTTCCGACAAGACATGCCGGTTGCGCCTTGCCTTCAACCCCCACGCTCCCTCGTCGCTGAAAAAAACTATATGATAAAGACGCACGATCCTTTGCCCACTTAGTCCTGGCTGAGAAACGCACATGGCGTCTCGTTCCAGGCTCACTGGTGAAGCTCTGTCTCACTGGCTGCTGGACCAGGACAGTCAGCCCAGTCCAGCATTCGCTGGTGGATGGCTGCCTGCAGGCTGCAAGAAGCTTGGATGGTCTTCATACATCACTTTCAGATAGTGTGGCTGTGGATATAAACTAACGCTCCGCGCGCCTGTCGTGAACTCGGGTCTGTAGTACCTTGGAGGGACGACGCGCAAGACCAGTGTGCAATCCACTCGCTCAGTTCTGGCCTAACCTCCCATATTCGTTCAGTCCAAGACAACGAAGCCTTTGGTATATATGCTCCTCCTTCTCCTCCGTTCCGGCCAGTGCACCTTTACTTTGTACCTTCAGCATTTGCTCCGCCTAAGCGTCGCAGCCCTTTTTGCCTACCAGCCTTCACACTTGCATCCTACCTTCCACACTTGCTGCGCATCTACTCAACCAGCTCCGCCTACGCGTCGTAGCTTTAGCCCTTATCACAACAGTCGTGCCCGGTCCACGTACATCTACCAGCTCCGCCTAGGCGTAGTAGCTCTACAGCTTCCTGCTTCAACCTCGCTGTGATTGCATCACACCGCTCTCAGGCTATCTCATCAGTCTCTGTTACATCTCTTGCGATGCCTGCCTCCAATCTTCCTGTCCGTGCCTCCCGCATTCCGGCTCGCGGCTCTAAGCTGCCTTCGCGTTCTGTCAACGACGAGAACGCCGGTCGGACCGCGGCCCCTGTCAAGTCTAGTAAGTCTCCTTCCATAAACTCAGCAATGCTTGTTCTCAACATTATGTCAGGTGCTCTTCCGAGGCGGCCGCTCTCCGTCGTGACCAACGCCCTCGCGCCTGTGGCGCCGAAGCCCGTGGTCAAGCCTGAGGCACGCAAGGTCTCTTCAGGTACGTCACAGTTTATCTGCTCTGTGCTATCGCTGACTTTATACGCAGTGTACACTGATGCCGGCCTTCTCGACGCTAAGAACGCGCGTCTCTCTAGTACGTGCAGTCGCATCTCCAAGCGTCTTTCTCTTGCTCATTGCAATACAGCCCGGAGCCTTCACTGCCGCAGGGAGACATTCCTCCAGGCGACGCACTCCAGCATCGACGACTTCGACTCTGACGACGAGTGCGAGGACCTGCTCAGCATCTCCATTGACGCGCCCGCCGATGACGAGATCCTGGTCCCTACGCCGAGCATCCGCCTAGTTGCACCTACCGGCCGCGTCTGTGATCGTTTCGAGTCCACTGTGCGCTACCATGCCATCGTGAACGAGGCGGCTGCCAAGAAGGTCAACGCTCCCAGTGCGTATAGTACGGACCTCATCCTAACGCATAACTCACACGTATTTCGCAGTCTGGCTTCCTACGGGCTTCCTTCCCGCTCCCCAAGCGTACCCTGACGGTGAGCAGCCTCAATATCGTATGCAATTCAGCCTTACTGATAAGCATCTAGTCAACCCGCTTCCCGACCACGGATTCATCGACGAGGCTATTCAGATCGAGGAGGACGAGGTCGAGCTCCTCTTGGACATTGCTCTGGACACCGCTCCCCAAGACGGCGACGTTCTGGTCGAGACTCCGTGCATCGCTATCATCAACCCGGAGAACAAGCTCATCGACGGGTTCCAGTCTGAGATTCGTCACCATTGGGTCGCTGGCATGGTTCCCAAGCGCGCCATGCGCTTTGGTACTCGTACGTGACCATCCTCATCTTCATCGTCTGCACTTGCTCACATCTTGCAGTCTGGTTGCCTGCAGGATTCCTTGACGCCGATAACGCTCGTCCCGATCTTTACGGTATGTATCACTGGCTACTGCTCCGACGTTCGCGGCTGACTCGAGCTCATAGATCGTGCATATGCGGTCGACCTTGACCAGCAGACGCGTACTTACTACGATGACGCATACTTCGCGCAACCTGCGTACCTCACGCCTCGTGAAGATGATGTCGACGTCGGCGTTCCGGATATCAGGGTCGTTGACGACGAAGGCAGGATCTTCGACGAGCTCGCACCTAAGACCGCTTTCTTCTGGGTCGCACCGGAGGCTTCGTCTGTTGCCAAGGAGGTGCGTTACAGGTTGTGATATTTCCTTTATTGTCGTCTGACACGTATACAGGTGCCTATTCCCTCGCGCGAGACTATTCATCAATGGTTCGCCGAGCGCAAGACTGAGACGACTGACGTTCAGCCTCCGGCAGGCGTAAGTCGACAGCATCTTCTCCTTCGAGTTCTGCCGCTTACACACGTATCCAGTACGTTTCCATGCCCGAGCTCAAGTCCGCCCCTGCACCTCGTGCCAAGCTACCGCCTTTCCCGTACGGCCGCGGCTGGTCTCGCAAGGACATTGTGGCCAACGAGCGCATCGCACACGGCGAAGTGCGTTTCCCGGAGCTTCTCCCGCCCAGCGATGAGCCTGAGGACGACGAGTCTACGCATACCTACGTCCCGTGGAACTGGACTCCTCCTCCCGTCACTCCTGCGCCTAAGCCCAAGGCCGTGGCTCAGCCTCCCGCTATCCCCCGGAAGCTCATGCCCTCGCAACTCGATGATATCGCGCTCGGCATTGATCGGGAGACGCCCAAGAAGGTTGTGAAGATGGTGCTCAAGAAGAAGGTTGTCAAGGCTCCAGTTCCTGCTCCGGCCCAGCCGCCGACCTCGCGCCTCCGCGCTCCCGTTCTTAAGAGTCACATGCCGCGGCCTTCCTTTGTCTCTGCGCCTCCCGCTTCAGTTGCAGTGCCCACTTCGCCCAAGAAGCGTACAGTCCGCCGCCCCAGTGCCCTCCCGCAGCCCGCGTTGTCTCGCTCTCTTACGCTCCCCGCGGCCTCGGCTACTGCCGTCGCTGCACCTCGCTCTGCTATCCCCGTGCGCACTTCGCGCCTCCCCGTCCTTCAGACGCGCCCGGCTCTGCCCGGCCGCGTCTAAGTGACGCACCGCTTATACGCCCACCGCCCACGCCACCGACCACGCCCTCGCCACCTCGACCCTACTAATGACCGTCCGCCCGGAGAACGCATAATACACGTCGTCCGTCTACTCACGCCCGCTTCAAAACACGCTGCAAGTCCCGTCGCCCTCTCGGTCCGATCTGCTCTGTCTCGATGCGCGTATGTTGTGGCCACAGCATGCGCTTGTTGATGACTTGGTTGGATTGTCGGATATAGTCCTCTTCGAGCTTCGATGCGCGGTGTATGTTGAGGGGACGCCCTTGATGTATGCTGCGTACTCGCTGTTCTGAAGGGGACTCGGTGCGCATTCGTTGGGGGGACGCCCTTGACGTTTGCTGCACCGGCCGACCCGAGAGACTCGATGGTTCGACTCGCTATATGCCTGTTTTGTACGCGCGGCACAACCTACCATTCGCTACCATGCCCCGACGATGTGGTGCGACGCGGATCCGGATGGGGACAGTAGGGTTGAGATGAAAGGGTGTGGAGGCGCCGGTGGGCGCTCGGTGCAGGGGAGAGGGGAGAAGGAGCATTCATGGGGAGTACCGAGGGAGACGATTACGAGGACGCCGCACAGGTGGCCGCTCACGCCTGCACGCCGCACGCTCCGCTCGCACGCTGCTGCACGATCGTTGTCGCCGTACACGATCGCCTCGCACGCAGCAGGAAAACCGAAAACACCAAAAACATTATCAAAATTGCGAAACTCGCTGCCTCCGCCTAGCTCGGAGCCATGCCTCACGCCTTGCGCGTTGTACGCTATCGTTGTGGACGTTTGCAGCGCGGTGCGCTGGGTTGTGGTCTTGTTTGGTCGGCCTCGTTGTTCCGTTCGCACGCCCCGGACATAGGTCCAGGCGATGCTTTGTCACTTCTCTGGCTATCGTTCTCGAACATGTTCTCGGACTCGTACTCTGTACACTATTTCGGTGGCGGAACTTCTCTTGAAGACTCTTCTCTACTACCTTGTACCATATAATCTTGCGTGCCGCTTTGGCCTTGTCGTTGTACGATATATTCTGCGGTGTACAATATGAGAAGGCGCGAGTCGCCTATTATACTCCATTCTTGCCTGATGCGGATAAGCCTACATCATCGAACGAATCAGAGCATTGGTTGTGATAATATGCACGGAACACGACGGCCTCTGGCGTGCGAAGCTCATGCCACGAAGCGTCGGCTTATACCGGATGTGCTAGATTCGTTGCTCTTAACCACCATGAGCTACAACGAAGAGTACTTGTTCACTCTTATTGTAGTCGGTCACTAGAATAAACACGAGCTGTTCAAGATGTGAGCTATACGACGAGACACAACGAACGCAAAGTCGATGACACGCATGACTTCCGAATTCAATCTAGATTAAGCGCGTCCTCGTACTCTTCCTGCTCCCGCATCTTCTCCAGCACCCCATCAATCTCCTCGACTGTATACCCAATGATCCTCTTGAAAGCATCCAACGACGTCTTCTCCGAGCATAGCTCCCTGTATGCTTGGAGCTCCTCTTGGGGCAATCGACTCAGCTCGCAGATCGTCTTCTGCTCCTTGATCACGGCCGGGTCGTCTGGCATCTTCTCCAGCACCATAATGATATCTACAAAGAGGATACGCTCGGAATGAGCTTCGGGATTGACTCTGAGGGTAAATGGCTGCTTGCCTTGTTCCGCCTCGTCAAGAATACCCATATACCTTCGCGCCTGCGCTCTGCGGAAGTACGCCTTGGTCGTGAATCGGGTTACATGCAGCGGTCCGTGACCAGCATCCGCCTTCAAAGCCTGTGTCGCATCAAGCTCCGCAAAAGTGTATCTACCCGCATCCGTGGCGTTGAGTACACGAGCTGTTCTAGATGGCGGAAAGAATACTCACAAGCCAAGTTTAATAGCTGCAGCGGCGCGATTAAGATGGTACGCGGGCTCGTGGAAGCTCTTCTCGAGAGCGAGGGAGTACATGAACCAGGCCTTCTTCACATCACCAGCCTTCAGTGCATCATTTCCCTGCAAGCGCTTACCATCAGCACCTCCAATGTTAATGGATTGCCTCTTACGGCGCACTTACCCGATTTTTAAGCTTCAAACTCAACGCATCCCTGACGGCCCACTCACTCTTCTCGCGCCTCATCCTCTCATGCATGGTCTCTCCACGCCTCTCCGCATCCTCCATCTCTTCCGCGAGGTAATCCATGTGGTCCTTCCGCGCGACGGGGTCGTGGATGATCTTGTACATCTCTTGCATCGTGAACGGGTCGCGCTGGTCGCGCTCGAAAGACTGAAGCATGGCGACGAGCTCATTCTCGCTCATTGACGCCGGGTCATATGGGTTGTTATCATCGCCGGGACGCCATTTCACACCGCTGGACATGATTGTGACTTCGAATACTGGTGGGAGGACGGGAAGAAGTGCTGTCACGTACAAAAGGCGACGCAATGTACGCTTATATACCGCTTGTGGAATAGAAGGCGTCGTGGATGACGGCTGACGAGCGTCTCGCGCGTCTCCATCCAGATTAGGACAGACAATGCCCATATACACCGGCTCTCTGGTCACCAGACACGGATCATTTTCCTAACCCTAATCTTTCCATTCACCGCGCAAGAGGCCACAAGAGCTGGATTGCGCCGAAGCACATCTGTTCTTACCACAACGATCCTGTGGCGCAGTGAGACGGCCCGGACCAGTCCACGCTCTATATCGGAGTTAAAGAATAGGTTGTTGACTGTAGGAATCAGGATCACCATTAACACGCCGTACAGTACATGATACATGAGGTCAACATTGACAATTAGTATAATATTAGTATAACCGTGCACCGAGGGTGCTACTTCAAAAGCTTCTCATCGAAACCTCCTCACTTACATGCTCGAGATTTACCGTCAACACATTCTGGGCCGTGTCATCCGAGTTCGCCATGTGTACATGTCAGCTGAATCGTTCAAGGAAGGACGGTATAGGTGACTGTCGGGCTGGTGTCGGGTGATAGATGCCAAACCCAGGTTCACGCTGCGTATCGTCGACAGATGTCAGAGATGGCTCATCGTCAGCATCGTGCGTGGTCTTCCGCCGCTTCGCCGGACCAGGTAATACGAGAATCTGATATTCAGAGTCGCCACCGTTCGTAGATTCTTCTACATCGTCGCCCTCGTCTGAACCAGTATCCTCGTGACCCTCATCGTAGTCATCGCATTTCCAAGGAGTCGAAGAAAAGAGGGGAGCGGCATCCACAACCTTGCCCTCCAGCTGCACTTTGGCGAGATCACGCAGCTCAGTGAAGAAGATACACATGCGCATGAAGTCACAGAATGTGACGAGTGAACGCTCAGGATACTTCGCGATTTCGACAGTCTGATCAGGTGGAGTCTGGATCGAGAGATGAGACGGTAGACCTGGAGCGGCAGTGTGATAGAACGAACCGGTGAAGTACAGAATACATAATAACCCGACGGAGTTATCGAGACAGTCGTCAAAGTTATACCGGACAGACCGATATACCCAGTATATCGCGCCATCGCTACGAGGTCCATAATAGCCTTATTGCGAGCTTGTTCGGGATCCTCAATATGATATTCAATGATGACGGGAGAGAACTCGAATTCATCGCCCAGAGGTTGTTTGAAGAAGTGGAGCTGACGCCGACATCTTGACGGTAGTGTAGTGTCGTTGACGACATTGAGTACAGCTGAGACTACCGTGTTGACAGCTGCGATGGGGCACGGTCCATCTTGAACGTAGGGGAGCCAGATCTGCCTCTCGAAGCTAAGAAAGGTAAACATCCGGACGATCACCGGGCGGTATGAACTAGTATTATGAACTTACTATACTTTGAACGCAAGCGGGTCGCGGTTGAATATCATCTCCAACATAAAGTCGGTGCCCCTCCTCATGTAAAACCCATTCATCATCTTCCCATCCTCGAACATTTGAAACGCCCTGCTGCAATGGAGCCAAAGCGAAAGCAATGACTCCGGGTCGTCTGGTGCTGCCACACTTCCTTCATAGAGAGCCATTCGATCGCGCGCGTAACGTGCGCCCGAAAAGACGATCGGATCTATGGCGGCTGCGAGCAAAGCCTGTGAACTGAGATGAACATCGATGTCTTGGAGTTTGAGGACGGTGAAGGACCAACCGCTTGCGGCAATGCCAGTTCTCGACGCAGTGTGCGAGGAAATATGTCGCTGGGCAACTCAGGGACAAGCCTTACTCGAACACCGCCCCTGCGCTTCCATGAAAAGAAATCCGCGGAGTCAGAGCAAAGCCTGGAAGCTGTCAATATCCTGCGCCTTGCAGACTTACAAGTCATAGTACATACTCAGATAGCGAAGTTGAGTGCATGAGCGGCAACGTGAGTCTGTAGTCGTTTCAGTTAACGACGGACAGATCAGCGATACCGACGTACGCGGATTGTCCCGCTATGTTCTGGCAAGGCGCAGTGGGATTGCAGTGGACAGGGGCGGGAGCGCGGCTATGGAGAGACGGGTGGTGGTAGAAGGTGAACAAGACGCGCCACAAGTTGACGGCGCACGTGTACATTCCCGGGCCGAACAGCCGCATGCGCACACTGCAAGCAACACTGCACAAGCGCTGCTTGTGAACGTCTAGACCAAACATCGCGACTTGCAGTACTGTGGCGTTTCCGCTGGACAAGGCAAAGTATGCCGCGGGGCATCTTCGTTGGAGGAGAATTACAAGTACTTCACGAACTAAGCCTATCCCGTACAAACGCCCCAAAACAACACTCATGCTCAGATCCTCAACGCAGAAGCAGCCTCATTCAACGCATCAATCGCATCCTCGTCCGAACTATCCAGCTCAATGATAAGCTCCTCAACCTCAACCTCATCCTCATCTCCATCCTTCTTCTCCCTCACATACAGCTCATCCGCGAGCCCTTCAATCCATCCGTACCGTTCGTCGGGGGACGGTAGATCTGAACCAAGGATCTGCGCTTTCTTCGTGGCGTACAAGTTCGAGTCATCGTCGGCCGCAACCATTGACCCATCTTCCTCGTCCTGATCCTGGTCCGAGTCAGAGTCCGAGTGCATGTCCACATCATGGTCCTCGTCGCGGCGCCGACTGTTGAGTTGAAAGGATGGACCGTCGAACGACGGCGGGTCTGTCTCGGTGGGTGTAACGCGAGCGCGCTTGGCAGGCTAGAGGTTATAATGTGAGCGATGAACAGCGAGAAATGCAAGGGCGCGAACGACATACCTTTAGCGGTTTCTCCCACGCGAACAGATCTTCCGGAAGACGCTTGGGCGTCGCACTTCTCTCCTCGCTTGCCATCTCACGTCGTGCAGTGGTTGGAGACGTCATAGTAGGGTGTGCGATAGGTGGTCGCGAAAGTAGAGCGAAGGAGTAATAGAGCGAAGATCGGCAACAAGGCGCGGAGATGAAAGGCCTGGAAGTGTAGAAAGGCGGAGGGTACTGGCTTATCCTGTGCGGATGCTTCTTCCTTTATATGACTGCGGCTGCAGGGCCACGAGGGCGTAAGCGCTTAGCGACAACCACAGCCTATCAAAACCACAAGTCAAGATTGAGACTCAGAACAATGGGCCAGTCCGGGATCAGCTGCAGACGGAACCACATCGCGCGTGGCAGAGATCGATAAGCACGGTGCACGGCATCTTCATGCTCAAAGGACAGGAAACGTCTGCAGACTATCAGTCACAAAACACATCCGCTTCGACATGTAGTCTTTCGGCTCTATCTCTCAGAGTAATACGCCCTCGCGATCGCGAACACCGACAACAGCACCAACTACGGCATGCAGTCAATCGCCCTCCTCAAGACACATACCATCCTCACGCACCACTCGCTCTTCGACTTCCCTTCTCACGCACGTGTTATCTTCAAGCTATGATACATCCGGGTGCAAGGCATGGTTGCATGGTGTTGTGGTGCATATCATACGAGACTCGGTACATGGATGGGGAGGAAGAGCGAGAGCAGGAAGAATACAGCGGGGACAAATGCGAGCCGATCACTATCATCGCGCGTCAGACAAAGGAGATTACGGACATAAAGACGACGTACGAAAGTGAGGGCCGCGCCCTTGGTCTTCTTCTCACCACCGAGCTCGAAGCTAAGAATATGATGAATATACGGATCATAGGATATAAAACGAGAAATACGCACTGCTTGCAGCGCTTGAGGGACATCTGCATCTTGTACTTGCAGACGGTGCACTCGAGGCGGAGGACGACCTTCTTCGTCGTCTTTGCCTTCTTGTGGAAGACGGGCTTGGTCTGTCCACCGTAACCGGACTGCTTGCGGTCGTAACGACGCTTGCCCTGGGCGGAGAGCGAGTCCTTGCCCTTCTTGTACTGCGTCACCTTATGCGGTCTATTCAAATATTAGTACACTCTCTACCATTTATATCTTAGAGAACGTACGTGTGCTTCCTGCACTGCTTGCTTGCGCAGTCTACCGTCCTCCGTCAGCTTCTCCAAATTCACACTTCAAACACAACTCACAGGTCCGGCGGGTCCTACATCACACAGTCAGCATTTCGCCATATATTCAGCGTCACAAACAACGCACTTGGGGACGTTGACCATTTTGACGGGATGTTGAGGGCGGGCTTGAGCTCGTCGTCGATTGCACCGAGCGGAACGGCGCGCCGGCGCGTATAGTTCCCACACTCGCCCTGAGAGCGCACGTGATGTTCGGCAATCGCCGACGCACGAAGTTCACGCGGTTGTTGGTCACCAAGTCACCAACACATGCTGTCCGATACCCTCATACGGTATATACCTGCTATTCCCTTGATATACAACGACGTCAGCGCGAGAACGATGAGTATCGCGATGCGTTGGTAAGATGAACCATCTTCATCCGTGTTTTTTTGTTCATGTCTGGCTCGCGGAACACATAAGCCTTACTTCTGCTGTCTCCCGTAACCTTTCGTTTGAACAAAATGGTCTGCATCATTCCAATGTGTCGTGATTTGCTAGGCCGTGGCAAATTTTTCCCTCGAGCGCTCGACTTCTGTTGGGGCGTTCGGTACTGAATCACTCCTGCCCCGGGGTTATGCTCTGAACGTCGTGGTGAATCGGTTGAATGGTGTGCTAGTCTCTAGTACTCCGTTTAATGATGATTGCGTTCCGACCACCCGGGCCTATAAGTAGTAAGGTCAAGTCAGGCGATCGCGCTTCCTGACGCACACAGCGATCCTATCGCCTAACCTGGCTTGAGAAGTACAAGCGGCTCCCCCGGGCTTTCTCCTTCCCGAAATCCTCAGTCTGCATGAAGACTACGTATCGTGTCAGCTGTACACCCATCTCAGTATATAGACCGTCTCTTCTTGCTCCTCATCCTTATCGTCACCCGTTCACCCGCAGCGATGGCCACCGGTACCAAATACCGCCCCAACGACCCCAACAACTTCTACGACCCAGCATCCTCAACCGACAACGCCTTCGCCGACATGCTCAAAGCCTACGAGCGCGGACGTAACGATCCGCACATCTCATCCCAAGTACACGCCATCGCGAACGATCCCATCGCGCGGCAGCGCTACGAGGATTATATGGCTGAGGAAGCGCGAGACGCGGAGATGAGAGGGGAGAATATGCATGAGAGAATGAGGAGGGAAAAGAGGGAGTGGGCGGTCAGGGATGCATTGAGTATGAAGCTTAAGGATCGGGTAAGTAACAGCTTAGGCTGTCGGATGAGGGGTGGCCATGCTGATAGACCCTTGCGTTTGCAGGGGAACGACGCGTTGAGGGAGGGAGACGTTAAGAAGGCGTGGTTCATGTATTCCCTCGCCCTCGAGAAGAGCTCGCATGAGCCCGCTTACAGTCTCAATCGCGCCGCCGCGTCTCTTCAGCTAGGCCTGTAAGCACTTCTTTCTCATAGAAATAACGTCGAATGAAACAATAACCGTGAGTACAGATACTTGTTCGCCGAACTTGATGCGACGCAGGCGCTACAGGCCGACATGCACCACGGGCCAATGCGCACGAGCCGGTTCACGCCCAAAGCGTACTTCCGTCGGGCACAGGCGCGTCGCTACATGGGCACACTCAATGAAGCAGAGCAAGGTAAGCCCCCTTGTTCAACATGTGGATTAATCATGGTACTGATCAACTTTACCTTTCTAGACATCCTCGTGGCGCTACGGATGCTACCAGAAGACGCAGCTGTGATCAAAGAGCAGAAGACGATATGTGATCTCCAGCACATGGATCTGGACGACTTGAAGACATATAGAAAGAAGAGCTACGAGCGAACGTCGCCAGAGACTTTTAAGGAGATCATTGGGTATACGGTCGAAGATATTGATGCGATGCTTGAGAAGATGAGGGAGCAGGAAGAGTACGAGGACGCGTTGGATTTGGACTGATGTGATACGAGTAAAAGTACTTATGTCGCTTTTGACTCCTTCTCGCGCAGCTTTTCGGCCACTTTATCGAACTCTTCCTCGCTGCTAATGCCGAACACGTCCTCCAATGTTTGGTTCGGGTTCGCCTGCAGCCATTGCTGAAGCTCTTCTGGTGACTTGGCTTGTAAAGCTCGTATTTCGTCGCGCTCTTTTTGGAGGGTGGCGTCTGACGGAAGCTGGTTCAGTGCGTCTTGGATGTCTGCGGGAGAAGCCACAGTCAGTCACAAGGCCATACGAGAAAGTCGTAACGACATACCTTTTGCCGCATTGTCAAGTTTGCCTAGGAATCGACGCGCTTGAGCTCGTCGGAAGAGAGCCTTCGGAGGATTGTTGCCATCACGTTCTATGGCCCCATGTGCGGCCTGCTCGGCCCAGTCATACCTGTAGCGCATGCGAAACACGTGAGAATATGATATAATGCAGTGTTCTGTGTGGTACGAACATCTTCAGCTTCAGACAGGCAGCAGCTATATTCAGCCAGTATACAGGTTCATGCGCACTCTTGAGCGTGCAAGCTTTATAGTATGTGAACGCCAGCTTTACATCTCCCGACCGCATCGCTTCATTGCCCTATCCCACCGGTTAGCATACTTATGAACTTCTGCTTCTTTGCATGATGTCAACATGCCTTCACTTTGAGCTTCTCACTCATAGCATCGTCCCGCGCAAACTCACGCTTCTCCCTCATCATCCGCTCTTCCATCGTCTCGCCACGACTCTTCGCGTCCTTCAAGTCATCCTTTATCATCTTCGCCAAGGCATCCAGCTTCGTCGGGTCTCCCATCATATTCTGCAACAAGTTGCCCATTGCGGGGTTGTTCGCCATGCGCTGTTGCACACCCGCGACATCGCGGTCGTAGTCACCTGTTATAGCCGCAGGGTCGTGCGGGTTGCTGGGGTCGCCGGCGCGGTATTTCTGCTGGTAGCTCATGATGATACGCACAGGCGCCGTTCAGGATGATGGTTGGGAAGAAGTTGTGTATGAACTTTACAGTACGACCGTCGCGAAGTTAAGCCTCGTGGCTTCATATTCGCACGATCACGCCACAAGACGTATGTAGCTCCGACTCGTGTCGAATCCACCAGCAAATCGTCGTACGCGCAGGGACGTCGCTCATGACAACCTTGAGCACGGCGGAGTGTACCTACATAGCGGCTAGCGCTTCAAAGTATCCCGGGCAGTAGAACTGCCTTAGTGCCTCTCGAAAACGTTTCAACATAATGTCCTGGGATCGCAGCCCAGAACGCCCGCTATTCCGGTGCCTTGCTTCTCCCTCGATGAGCACAATAGACGATAAGAAAGCGGTCAACAGTGCGAGTCTGACTGTATGGGATTCGTCTTGATAAGTGGCAGAACAAGACGACCATGAGAGGGCGTCGAAGACGCGCGAAATCCTGCGTGTTTGGCGTTTTGCTGATGCTATACGTCCACTGCGAGCCACTTAAAACTTTGCATGAGCTCATGTGAAAGCCACGGTTTGAGTGGAAGCTGTCACTTCGATGAGCTCATCAGAAGAACTGGCGCATGTCGTTGTAGACCGGACAAGCACATCAAACCTCTGTCGAAAATGGCATCTCAGTTTCCTACCTGAATCTCCGTAATAGAAAATGTGTCCCACGCAACGCTCCATACCCGAGATATAAAGCTGGGCGCCTTCTGCCGTATGCAAATGCCCAACACAGTCTCAGGTTCTGTGACCGTACTTATGTCGTTGATCCGCCTTGCGTCGCTGGTCCCGCTCTTCTGCGTGTTACCATGGCACGCTCTGGCCACCGTACACAACACCGTCTCGGGTCTCAATAGAGAAAGCTGGGACATCATCATTATCGGTGGCGGCACTGCAGGCTCCGTTCTAGCCCGGCGTCTATCTGAGGATACCAGCGTCTCCGTTCTTCTTGTCGAAGCGGGCGGGGAGTGAGTACTCGAGGGCGATGCATATGGACGTATTTGACTTACGCAGATCACAGTAACAATGGTCCACTCGCCTCTGAGATCCAGGTGCCGTTCTTTGCTTCGAAAGCTGAGATGACCGGCTCTGCGTTCGACTGGAACTACACGACCGTTCCGCAGGGTGAGCTCAGTAACCGTACGCTTCCCTATGCGCGCGGTTTCGTGCTTGGTGGATGTAGCTCCACGAGTTAGTGTTGCTCTCCTGTATGTCCGTCAGTAAACTGATCGCATGTGGATAGATGGACTCGCCTATACGCGCGGTGCAACTGACGATTATGACCGACTGGCCAACGTTTCCGGTGACGAAGGATGGTCCTGGAATAGCATGGTTCCATACTTTCTGCAGGTTCGCTGAATCATGTGAGCTCGGCCTCGGAGCGCCCAAAACTGATGGTCTTGTGCATATTCTGTAGAGCGAACAGCACGTCGCGTCTGCAGATGGCCACAATACCACTGGACAGTTCGATCCCGCCTGGCACGGCGACGGGCCCGTCCTCACCAGCTTGCCGGGGTCTCCATCGACCATTGACGACATGGTCATAGCGACGACTCAAGAGCTATCGAGCGAGTTCCCTTTCGACGAGGAGATGAACGATGGGCATCCCGTGGGTATCGGATGGTTGCAGTCAACCATCGGACATAGTATGCGGAGCAGCTCTGCGACGGCGTACCTGTCACCGGATGTTCGTGCGCGCAGTAACCTTGATATCTTGGTTAGCACGCGGACTACGCGCCTGATACAAACAGCCGTCTCGTCGGATGGACTGCCCGAGTTCAAGGCCGTGGAGGTCGCGACGAACAGCACCGGTGAGCTGGACCATATGTCGGCCTCACATTTCGCTGATATATCTTGCCTTCAGCGTCCAGGGCCATACTCAGGGCGCATCGAGAGGTCATTCTCGCCGCAGGCGCCGTTGGTACACCGCATCTCTTGATGCTTTCCGGTATAGGAAACGTCGCTGCGCTCAGCACGCTCGGGATCAACACGACAGTCGACTCGCCGCAGGTTGGGAAAGCGTTGCACGATCAGCCGCTCCTCTTTTTCCAGTGGTTAGTCAACACCACCAACACAAACGACAATATTGCCAGAAACGAGACGCTTTCCGCGGATTTGCTTGCGCAGTACGAGAGCAACGGCACAGGTCTCTTCGCAAACAACGGATTCGCCAACCACCTAGGCTTCTTCCGTCTCCCAAACGATTCGAGCATTCTCGCTGAGTACGGCGAGATAGCGGCGGGGCCGGATGCACCGCACTTCGAGATGAGCTTTACGAATGGCTATGTCAGTACTTCGCGCGCCGCACCAACCACAGGCAACTTCGTGAGCGGGGCTGTCGTTCTTGTTGCGCCAACATCGCGGGGCTCGGTCGTGTTGAATAGCTCATCGCCATTCGACGCACCGCTCATCAATCCCGGGTTCCTTAGCACGGACGCGGACGTGGCCACCATCATCGCGGCAGTGCAGACACTTCACAAGTTCTTCTCCGCGGATGCGTGGAAGAATTACATCATCGCGCCCGCAGAAGGGAGCCCGAATTATAGCAACGAGCAGAGCATTGTGACCTACGTGAGGGAGAACGCTGTCAGCGTCAATCATCCGGTGGCGACTGCTCGTATTATCGATGTCGAGACGGGAGAAGGTGTCGTGCATGCGAACTTGACGGTGCGAGGTGCGAAAGGGATAAGGGTTGTCGATGCGAGCGTGTTGCCGTATGTGCCCGCTGGGCATCCGCAAGCGGTGGTGTATGCGCTTGCGGAACGCGCGGTGGGCTTGATCAAGGAGTCTTGGTGATAACGCGGTGTAAAAATGCAGGTGGCGCTCAAGAGAAGGCTCGTAATCGATTGGCAATAGTACAGAGCACGATTGTTTAGAAGCAATCACGTAGTTAAATAATGCTGTACAGCTCTTGTACTGGATCATGGCAGCAGCTCGCAAGTTCAGAGTCGGACCCGCGACGTCTCGGCAATTCGGCGCGTGCTTCCGGTCACTCGAAAAGGTATTATGTTCACATCACATGCCTTTCGCGCTGGCGCGTCAATTTCTGTTACGCGCGCGTCTGCTCTGACGGTGACCTCACCAGTCTCAGCTTCAGCATCCGCCTGTGAAGCGTACATCAAACAAGCTGCTTCGCCTTCTAAGTGCTTCGAACCGAGCGTTATGCTCTCTTAGTTCCACTTCTCCTGTATACTCTTGGTTCACACGATCTCTCGCACGCTCGTATTCTGTATATACTGGTAACGAGGATACTCCGCCGCAGAGACAAGATATGCAGTGGTCTACATCCGTGATAACGTCCAAGACGGCCGATACGGAGCCTATGCTTGTCGTTACGTTCGACCAGGCCAAGTATTACTTCAACGCGGGAGAAGGCACAACACGTTCTGTGCTCCAGTTCGGACGCGGATGGAGGAAGGCAAAGGCTATCTTTGTCACAGAGGTTGGCACGAGGACTAGTGGTGGATTACCTGGTCAGTGATTATTAATGAACTGCGATTGATTGAATTAGGCGCTGATACTGGCGATATCCGTGTAGGCATGCTCATGTCCATTGCGGACTCGAGCGAACGGAAACTTGACGTCGTCGGTCCGAAGGGTCTTCTACACCAGCTTGCTTCTATGCGCATCTACACATACAGGCAAGCGTACCCGCTTAGCAATCTAGTCGGCCATTAACCAATGCGTAGGCCGACTTTAGCTCTCAACATCACAGAAGCTTCCGACCCTGCGGTGTCTACCTCTAACGGAAACACTGCACCACAGCCGATATACAAGGACGATTCTGTGACTGTATACTCAATACCACTCTTCCCAACTTCGTCTGACCCGTCAAGCTCGAGCTTGAAGCGGAAACGTACTCCTTCACCTGACTCGTCCTCGAAACGACCCGCCACCTCTACCGACGCCTTCGCACCCAACACCACCTCCACACTCGGACTCACCTCCTCGGCCGCTGCCTCATCTCAGCCGAAAGCCTCACCCGGCAAGGAGACTCACGCCAAATCTACCGCATCTGTCACTGAGGAGGATCAAGGCGACAAGCAACGCCAGAAATTTATAGAGCATATGTTTTCGTGGAAAGCACCGGAAGGCGGTGGCCAGAGTAAAAAGAAGGGCAAGAAAGGTGGTAAATCAAACGAGGCGACGCCGTCTGCTCCTCCACCTTGGTTCGAGTCCGACAAGCCATCCGCAGACCCTAACGCCCGTCCGATCCGCAAACCTATCCCTGCACACTGGCGTTCCCAGCTCCCGCGCTTCACCCCTCCACCTGGAACACCGCGCACGCTTTCATACGTCCTTCTCGGCCCTCAGCTCCGTGGGAAGTTCGATGCTCCGCGAGCTGAGGCGTTGGGGTTGTTTAGGAAAGATCGGGCGAGAGTTGCGAAGGGCGAGACTGTGAAGTTTATGAGGAAGGATGCGGAGGGGAAGGAGTTCGAGCAAATTGTCAGGCCCGAGGACGTGCTGGGGGAGACGGAGGAGCCGCAAGCTGTGATTGTGCTGGACGTTCCAACGCCTGAGCATATCAGCTCGCTCTTCGCAGCGTTTGAGACGCCGTTTTATGCAAGTTTGAGGTCGAGAAACGAGGATGATTGGAAGAAGCATAAGGCGCGCGTTGTATATCATATCCTTGGACCAGGCGTGCTCGAGCATCCGCGATACAAGGAGTTCATGCGTGGATTTGCAGAGCATACTCAGCATATACTGTCGGCGCCCGAGGTTGCGCCAAACCCTGCGACGTTCGTCAGCGCGTCCTTTTCACAACTCAGGTTGGGCCAGCTCGATGAGCAGATGTTCCCTTTGACGAAGTACACCCTCAACGTTCCGAAGTCGCTCTCCGGTTCGCCCACTCTCTTTTCTCATTCACGTTAACCTTGGCCTGATCTCCTCTGACAGATATCCCGGAGCTTTCGACAAACACAACACTCATGGCGCATCACCTCACCACACGCGTCCGCCCGCCTACATCGCCTGAATCGAACGCCGACCTCGTCGCGCGGGATCGCTTCCATCCGGCCGTTGCGTCAGGTAGTGAGTGGGAGCTACCGGAGGATACGAGGGCACGGTACGATGAGGCGATCAAAGCTGTCGAGGAGAGTCAGAAGCCTGAGCCCAAGCCGGGCGACGATCTGGTGATCGTACCTCTTGGAACCAGTTCGGCTGTTCCTAGTCGATATCGCAACGGTCCGTTGTTTTCCCTCATCATATGTGTAGAGCGGTGAGACTGACAGACGCTGAAATACACAGTATCTGGCATGCTTCTGCAGATACCTGGCAAGGGCAATGTTATCATGGACTGCGGCGAAGGAACATGGGGCCAAATGTGTCGTTTCTTCGGCTTTGAGGGCGAGGATAACGTCTGGGATGTGCTCAGGTCGCTGAAGGTCGTGTATGTAAGCCATGCGCATGCGGACCATCATGCGGGTTTGGCGAAGCTACTCGCTATGCGCAAACAGGTTCGTCTGCATCCGCCTTCCCCTCTCTCATGTAGCTCTGCGCTAACTCGCATTGGCAGCTCGACCCACCGCCAACTGAACCGCTCTTCCTGGTCGCATCGTACGTCGTGCAGCTATACATCAGGGAATACGCGGATCTGGAAGACTTCGGGCTCGTGGATAGTTTCAAAGAGGGAGGAAACGGCGTGGTGTCGGTTATAAGTGAGGCGTTGGTGCCCGGCATGTTCCAAAATGGGCCGAAGGGATGGAGTAATCATGCCAGGTGAGATTTGGATGGATGCTGGTATATGAGAAGGCTTATCGATCAACGCATAGCTCGGTTACCGTGATGCGCATACTGTGTGAGAGACTAGGCCTGCAGTCCCTTAAACTCGTTGATGTTCTGCACCGCACGAAGGCATCAGGGCTGATTATGACATCCAAGGACGACTGGAAACTGGTGTACTCGGGTGATACCATGCCGTGCGAAGGTCTTGTTGAGGCGGGGAAGGACGCGACGGTGTTGATTCATGAGGCAACGATGGGCGATGAGCAGGTTGAGATGGCGGAGAAGAAAGCGCACAGTACCATCGGGCAGGCTGTTAACATTGGCAAGCAGTACGTATTATATACTCTGCATACGCCGTGCATCTTATGACTAATGGCACGTCGCACAGGATGAACGCGCGCCATACGATCCTCACCCACTTCTCGACGCGCTACCCCGACATGCCTTCCTACCTCGCTGAAGCTTCCGTTGATAATGACGGACCTAACGTAGCGCTCGCGTTTGACCACGCACGCATGAGAGTGGGCGATCTGTGGAAGATGCCCTTATATTTGAGAGCGATCGAAAAGAGCTTCCAGGATACAGCTGAGCCAGAGGATGAGGAGGAAGAGAAGGAGTTATTGGCTGCTAATATTGGGCAGACGTAGTACTATTATTTCGTTACCTTATGCATGAATACATTACTCGCACAGAATGTCGAGTGTGCGACCTATAAAGAGATTAGATGTTTACTAGTACAAACTAGTACTATTGATAGGGAGCGTGGGAAGTTCATTCTTTCTGCGGAGATCGCGCCATGCGGGCAAAGTGCGCGCGGCGAAGTTCATGATGTCTTACCACGACTTGTCCAGAGCCTCTCTGTCCTGCAGGTCTACCTGCTGTAACGAGCACCTGGAATTACTCGCCAGGACTAATCAGTGATCCACAATACACAAGGCTTATCACGAGCCATAAGCGTCATTGGCTGCGTCCACTGGTGCAATCGGATTGCACTAGTAGAGCTGGCAACCTTGGCTCAAATACTGGCTCAAACACGCTGCTCGTCTCCCTCATACTGCTGCCAGCATGACTCCTGCTCAAATTGTCGCTGCACTTTTTACGCCTTTGTTCTTGCTGTACCTCTACGTGCGCATCAATGACTCGAAGCTCATGCGTCTTCCGCCGAGCGTCGCGCAAGCGTTCCAGTCAGAGAGATGGACGGAAGACGATGTGAAGAAGGAATTTCTTGGAATGCAGGAGAAGTCGATAAACATTGAGGGGAGGTTACCGCAGAAGACGGGCAGGAGATATATCGTTGTTGGCGGAGTCCGTATATATTGCTTCTGGCACTTTATATGATGAGTGTTGCTTATGCAGAATTTGTAGGCAGGCTTCTTGGGAGGCTGGATAGTCCGACACCTCATTGAGCGTGGCGAAGACCCTAGAAGAGTTCGAGTGTTGGACATTCGCCCTCCAACGCGCCCAGACCTCACCTCCGGCCCCGCCACACTGGTCGATTTCCGTGCTGTTGATATTACGGATAAAGTCGCGCTCGACGCCGCATTCGATGCTGCATGGCCGGACGGTTCCACGTCGCATGATGAGACGACTGTATTTCACACTGCCGCCAACATCCGTTTCTACGAGCGGCACCCAGATCTCCTTTACCGTTCGTCGAAAGTAAACGTCGACGGTACCCAGAACATATTGGATGCATGTCAACGCACAGGCGTCAAAATCCTCGTATACACCTCATCTGGCTCCGTCCTCGTCCACCGCACGCGTTTCCTCTTGGGATTATTTGAGAAGGAGCCTCCGATGTTCACGCAGGCTGTCGATGATAAGAGCCCGATACCAGATAGACATGATAAGACGTTCTCGAATTACGCGGCTAGCAAAATCGAGGGTGAGAAGAGGGTTAGGAATGCGAATGGAACTGGGAAGGGATTGAGGACGGGGTGTATTAGACCAGGAAATGGCATATATGGACCTGGCGGCGACGTCCTTTGCGGAGCCTATCTGGTACCACCTTCACTTGCACTCAAAGTACAGACACTAACCCCGGTGTTGTATTCATAGGTACGGCAAACGAACCCAACATGGATAGGCAAATCCCTCCAATCTTTCATCTTCGTCGAGAACGTCTCTCTCGCGCACCTCTGCTACGAAGCCCGTCTCCTCGAATCTCCAGCACTAGGCGGCGACGCTTTTTGCGTCGTCGACCGCGGTCCGCCCGCGACGTACGGAGATGTGTACATGGCGTCGACGCTCTTAACTGACGGACTCGTGACTTTCCCGGAGCTGTCGAGTACCGGAATGTTAATGCTTGCACATGTGTTCGAGTGGTTGCATCTTGCGCGATACTTCACGAGCACGTCTTCGAGCGCCGTTACTCGTGCGTTTGGAAGGCTAATACCCTCGATAGATGGCGACCTCATCAATTTGTAAGTCTACTCTTCTCTCGCTTCCTTGGCCCCTTCACTGAGCCTCTCTACTAGACAACCATCCCTTTGGGCTCTAACCGCCATTCACCTCGTCTTCGACGACTCAAGGGCCCGCTTACCGCCATCTAAAGGTGGCCTGGGCTATGAGCCGCTATGGTCTACGCGCGAAGGTCTGTGCAAGCTTGTAGACGAGCACATCAAGGCTGGAGGGAAGGCCGAGGAGAGGTCGATAGCTGGTGGAGGTGTGAGTCTAGGGTTTGCGTCGAGCAAGGCGCAGAGAGGTGTTGGGCGAGTTGTCGAGAAGATAGACCCCGTTGGTGTCGTGAATTGAAGAATGGGAGCGGTGCGGACTGGAGAGGAATGTTGGCTATCTATTGGGATTACGGCACCTTGACACAGTAGAAGATGCAGCGCGGTGGTGTGGGCGGCTTTCGAAGGGCATAGCTGTGTGCGAGGACGGTAAAGATCGTGAGCCTGTTATTATCGTCGACCAGTGGATAGGTTCCCGCGCCACCAACCTCACGACGATGTGAAATATGTGCTGGGGCGATATGGATGTCGGGAGTGGACTCATGATTGTATCTGGCACACGACGCCGACGAGCGCATTGCGCAACGAGGAGTCTCTTGACGGTTCGATGAGAGTATACCATTGCCTAGGGTCAAGCCTGTGCTGCCTTGGTGCTGCCCTTCTCTGAACCGCTTGCCTTTTGCGGTAAAGTCATCGGGGCGCTCGAGCTCGCCGGCGCCAGCGACTGAGCACCTGTCACTGTCGGCTCTTCGTTGGCCCCACGCGTTGCATCGACGTACGATACTCACTGGAGCAATGCGGACAACGGTCAGACGTGCCGGACAACACTCGGCTTTCGCTCAATTTTCGACATACGTCCTGTACCCGTGCCTCTGCCAAGAGCGCCGAACCACGGAACATACGCCTGACGCATTCATCTGCGTCTGCACCGTGTGCAGAAATGGACCATTATCGTATCGCTCACAACAATGCACCACGCTGAAGCCCGCCGAACACTGCCGTGCTTCGCATACTCCGACATACCCCGCACTTCTGCTTTACCCCGCAACGACTTCGGCATAACGACCCTTCGTATTCCACCTTTGTATGCTTATCGTTTCGTGGGTCGGTTGGATAGGATGCATGGAGTCGATGTGCAATGCAGGACGAACGCGGGGAAACCGCGTCTAAACTGGCGCACGTCCGAACTTCTTGCCTACGGCTTCTTGCGTCGGTGGTTTTGGCGGACTAGGAACGCTCTATCAGCGCGAAGGCCGACGTCTCCGTTCGGATGCCACTTTATGTGGATCGCCCGGCTGACCTTGCAGCTCCTCATGGGCGATACAGTAACGTCTCTACGTCAACTCGTCGTCAGCCTCAATGCCCTCCTTGTGCTGCTATGTCTCAATATCGTGGACATTTGCTCGTCTTTTATCATATCTGGCCTCGACGGCGTCTCCGGGAATAGCACAGCAGCGCTTTCGGACCGCGAGAGCTGATCTTCTCGCCGAAGCAGGAAGTCTTTTACCACAGCTTCGCGAAGCACCGGTCGGACGGTGTAGCGTACTAGGCTATGATCCTGTTTGTTTGTGCCGGCGTCACGCGCTTGCTATGCGCACTGTGTCAACTGTGAACCTAGGAATTTGTGATGAGCCGTGGCTTCATCTCCTGCGAGTTCAATGTGGTCCGATATGCCACCTGGCTGGCAGGCGTGACTTGCGAAGGGATGCAGTTGGCTATGGTGTTTCGTATCGGATGCCCGGCTTCGCTCCAAGAGTTACCGTGACTGAGAGCCTATACTAACTCCACGAGCTATCGACGAGGACCCGGAGGGAGTAAAGTAATGCAAGTCGTTTGCCACTTGCTAGAAGCACGGTTTGGAGACTGCAGACTTACTATTGACTGTGGTGCAGCTGACCTGCTTGATAGAAGTCCGCTCCAAGACCGCCATCAAAGCTATCAATCTGACACGCCGTCGTGCTCTACTCGGTCGGCGGCTCTAGTACGGTTCAACATCGGTACGCTGCCTCCTCTCTCCGTACTGCAGCACGAAGGCTGGCTGAATTTCGCCGAGTAGGTCACAAGTGGAGAAACACAACGCTATGCGCGCCAACGGCCTTGCTCCGACACATGCACCTGCAGAGCTGCCGCCCTCCCAATACGTCAGGAAGCAGGTGAGGCGGGAGTATAAGTACTACTGGTCAGCGACAGTATTCGACATCGGTTCACCGACACCCGGCCTTTACCGTCTACGGCACTCCAGCAGCAATGTTCTCCTTCGCAGCTCTCTACACCTTCTCCCTGCTCGCTGTGGCCTACGCCCAGCAGCCCGGCACCCTTACGGCTGAGGTTCACCCGAAGCTGACGACCAAGACTTGCACGGCTGGCGGCTCCTGCACGACCAACCAGAACTCGGTTGTGCTTGACGCCAACTGGCGCTGGACTCACGCGACCTCGAGCGCGACGAACTGCTACACCGGTACGTACCCATATATCAACCGTGAGATCACTATTCTCACCGAAATGATTAGGCAACACCTGGGACGCCACGCTCTGCCCCGACGATGTGACCTGCGCGGCCAACTGCGCGCTCGACGGCGCCGACTACACGGGCACCTACGGTATCACCGCTTCCGGCAACTCGCTCACGCTCAAGTTCGTCACCCAGGGGGCCAACAAGAACGTCGGCTCGCGCGTTTACCTGATGGACACCTCGGACTCGAAGTACCAGGGCTTCAACCTCAAGAACCAGGAGTTCACCTTCACGGTCGACATGTCTCAACTCCCCTGCGGTCTTAACGGCGCTCTCTACTTCTCGCAGATGGACCTCGACGGTGGTGTAGCTCGCTTCCCGACCAACAAGGCTGGCACCAAGTTCGGTACCGGGTACTGTGACTCGCAGTGCCCGCAGGACATCAAGTTCATCAGCGGAAAGGTATGTGGCTCTTTCGCATAGTTCATCGATCACCACTCACGCGTCAATACAGGCCAACGTTGACGGTTGGAACGCGGCTTCCAACAGCGCAAACACTGGCACTGGCGCTACTGGAACTTGTTGCACGGAGATGGTACGCTCATCCAAACAGGAACCAGTCTCGAGACTGTGCTGACCATCTATCAATAGGACATCTGGGAGGGCAACTCCATGGGCGAGGCCGTCACCCCGCACGTCTGCTCCGTCACCCAGCAGACCGCTTGCACTGGCGACGACTGCGGTAATGGCGCGGACAACCGCTACGACGCCTTCTGCGACAAGGACGGATGCGACTTCAACTCGTTCCGCATGGGCGACAAGTCGTTCCTCGGGCCCGGCCTCACCGTGGACACTACTAAGCCCATCACGGTTGTCACTCAGTTCCTCACCTCCGACGGTACCGCTGCTGGCGACCTCACTGAGATCCGCCGCGTCTACGTCCAGAACGGCAAGGTCATCCCCAACTCGAACTCGACTATCGCGGGCGTCAGCGGCAACTCGATCACCGACGCTTTCTGCGAGGCGCAGAAGACCGCTTTCGACGATGAGAACCAGGTACGCTCCTTTTGTTAACCTCCGAGCTCGGCTTGAGCTGACCGACACTCGCACAGTTCGCGGCCAAGGGCGGACTGAAGGCCATGGGCGACGCTTTCCAGAAGGGCATGGTCCTCGTCCTCTCGCTCTGGGACGACTACGCCGTCAACATGCTCTGGCTCGACTCCGACTACCCGACCACCGACCCGGCCACCCAGCCCGGTATTGCGCGCGGCAACTGCTCGACCACCTCCGGTGTTCCCGCCACGATCGAGGCCAGCAACGCAAACGCTCAGGTCATCTACTCGGACATCCGCGTCGGCCCCATCGGCTCCACCTTCAGCGGCTCTGGCACTGCACCCTCCTCCCCCTCGAGCTCGGCCTCTGCCCCGGCTACTTCGCCCACCACCCCCGCTGGCGGCTCTGGCTCCGGTGGCGCCGCACACTTCGCACAGTGCGGCGGTATAGGCTTCACTGGCCCGACCACCTGTGTTGCTCCCTTCACTTGCAAAGTATCTAACCGTAAGTCTACTAGCTTTTCGTTTCAAGAATTTATACTGACGCAACCAACAGCCTACTACTCTCAGTGCCTGTAAACGGCTCGCGGGTTGATGGGCCTGTAGAAGCGTTCTTTCTGTAAAATCTTGCTTGGCATCGAGTACCTAAAATTCCCCTCCCTTGCTTGTATACCTGTCTCTCATTATACATCGATTCTGCGCGCTTTACTTGAGAGTGACATGCGAGCATGCATGGTTTGGACGCGAGGACTCCACTTGCTCTCTGCTTCGCTCTTGAAACTCTGATCATGAGACGACTCTCGGCGAGGTGACAAGCGCAACTTTAATCTGAGCATACCTTTCTGAGCCCAGCATCCGATGCAAGCTACTTGGACACGCGTTACGTTTTGTTCTTTTGCAATATGATTTCTGAGGCTTCGCGATGTCGAACGTCGTCGCACTCGGCATCAAGTCACAGGACCGCGTCTCATTATACCCACGGTTGAATTGGCTTTGGAATTTTCCTCCGAGCACCTCCAGAAGACGGCCAACAATGACGGATACGATACGTACAAGTAGATCTCGACCTCATCGGACACAACGGACCGTACGAGCATGACGTCCTTCGGTGTCCCATGTGAAAGCGCGTCAGCTGTGCCTTCCCCGAGTGCAGATTGTCTACGCTGCGCGCACGATGCGGTCTGACGATAACTGCAATCAGGGCATCCCGAAGTTTGTCCCTGACACTCCGGACGCGTATGACGCAGTGGAAGGGCTTCTGTTACGAGCGCAGGTCACGCTGTAGCGACTGAAGCGCACGGTAGCCGCTATATCCATCACGTACCAGGATACCGCAAAGATGAGTACAGGGTAGAGCAAAAGCAAGTGCGGTTGACAGGAGGAGCGCGTTATTCGACGCGTCGCGACGCGTCGGCCCTGGTCGGGCCGCGTGCTCGGAGGCTCGCGTTTCGAGCGCCTCTTCGCCGTATATGGCAAGAATCGGAGACGCTTCTTTCGAAGAGGGCGTCTTGGACGTGCGGAAGGCACTTGACGTCATGTTTCTTCGGAGGACGAGAGCGCTTGGCCGACAGCATAAGAATCGAAATCGCGTCGGCGACCATCCCTCGAACACCTCTCCATCTACCACCTCCATCTTCCCCGCTTTACCCCACCGATCTTATAGCAAAGATGCCGCAAGGAACCATGAAGGCGCTCTGGTACAACAAGGTATGATTGGCGCCACAGCTGGATCGGAGAGTGGAGAAGTGGTGGTTGACGATTTGCGGTTTGACAGCCCCAGGACTTCGAGATCAAGCAGGTGCCGATCCCTCAACCAAAGGACAACGAGGTCTTGTTGAAAGGTATGCTTTTCGCGCACCCGATCCAGTCTGAAGTCGTCGTATATTGAGGCGCGATCTGTAGTTACCGCATGTGGTGTTTGCGGTACTGACGGACACATTCACGACGGCGAGTTCATCTCCACCTTCCCGGTATGCGATCCTTGCTATCCACGCGATAAGTATTCTGAACAAGACCTGTTTTAGCTTATCCCCGGCCATGAGGCGATCGGAAAGGTCGTCGAGATGGGCAAGGACGTCAAGGGCTTCGAGATGGGCGACCGCTGCGTCGCAGATGTCGGCGAGACTGTAAGTTGTGATCTTTGCTGCGTTCGTTCTTCCTTATCTCTGACCGGTACACGATCTTCAGTGCGAGAACTGCTTCTACTGCCGCCGTGGAGCACAATTGATGTGCGAGAACTTCTCCGCTCGTGGTGTCACCGCAGATGGCGGCTTCGCCGAGTACATCGTCTAGTACGTCCAAGCTCATCTTATACAGCTTTCGATATAAGTACGCTTATCGCGGAACGCAGCCCGCAACATAAGTTGTACAAGATCAAGAACATCACCGACGAGGAGGCGACCCTTCTCGAGCCCGCAGCCTGCGCAATCCACGGCCTCGACAAGCTGAACCCGCCCGTCGGCACGGAGGTTCTCCTTCTCGGTGCCGGCCCGACCGGTCTCATCCTCGCGCAACTACTCAAGAACAATGGCGCACACCGTGTGGTACTTGCCGCGAACAAGGGTATCAAGATGGACCTTGCGAAGCAGCTGAACGCCGCGGACGAGTACGTCGAGCTCGACAGGCAGAACCCCGAGGCGCAGTGGTCGAAGCTTAAGGAGGACAACCCCTACGGCTTTGACATTGTCGTTGAGGCTACTGGTGTTGAGAAGCTCGCGAACGAGAGTATCAACTACGTTCGTCGTGGTGGTACGCTCATGATCTACGGTGTATACGAGAACAAGGCGCGCGTCCACTGGCCGCCATCCAAGATCTTCGGTGACGAGATCAACGTACGTTCTTCTCCTTTCCCCATTCATATGTAGGATGACACGCTGACCGGTTGGTTGTAGATCATCGGCTCGTTCTCGCAGACGTACTGCTTCCCGCGCGCCGTCGCATACCTCGACAGCGGCAAGATCAACGTCAAGGGCATGGTCACCGACGTCTTCGCGCTCGAGGACTACCAAAAGGCTCTCGACAAGATGAACAGCCGTAGCGCGCTCAAGATCTGCATCAAGCCCTGAGTATCCTTTTCTTCTCTCAATGGTCTCGTTATTGTGTCGTGCATACATACGCATTTGCTGTCGCTGTCGAGTAGTTTTCCCATTTCCACGTTGTAGTGTGTTGAGTTGTAGCGTAGTTGGGTACGATTTGCCGCATGTTGTAGAACAGTCAAGCTTGGGATGAAGCATCAATTGTATACCTTATCATACACGCCGTTACAGATTCTCTTTGAGGATCAACGAGTTTGCCAGCTCAATGTGTTTAGATTCGATTTTCCACCCAAGTTGGCGAGGTTCGGAGAAGGCGTTGTAATCTTAGGGACAGTTTTGAGGAGTGTCGCGGAGCTGCATTCATGGTCAGGCCAACTATGAGTTTATACTCAGGATGAAATCGGGAATGCAAGGATACTACATTCATTCGCTCGACCTTCCCAGTTTCAAATCCTTTGTCCCTCCCTATAGCTCCCCCTCCCACCTCAACACCAATCCCAACGGGATCCGCAGTACAAGCGTCCGACATCATTTCCCTCTCGCCCGAGAACCTTCGCGCCTCGCCTCGGTTTTTCAACTCGGAGAGACGCCACGAACTCCGTTGCGCATGTTCGGCGCGATAGGTTTCTACGGCGAAGCATACCAGTCGTCCTCACGCCGCACGTCGGACGAGCGGCGGCGGGGTATACAGAGGTACTGCCGCCGCCGAGAAGGATATCGAGTCAAGCGCGTAAACCTGAGCACGAGATTATCAGTTTGTGTCGCAAATACGAGGTCAGACGAGCGAACGCACCCTGAACTACATATCATCACTAGCATGTAGCCATATGTTCGAGAGTAGGAGCCGTGGCTTGCGGCGTCGATGGTGTTGTCCCACTCCTCGTACTTGATCAGGTCCGAGCCTGGGGCTGTACAGACGAGACAGAGTAGCAAGTAAAAGGAAATGTTCGTGGCATAGGGAAGAAAGGCATGAAGTATATTGGTGGTCGCACGATGGGGGTCGGAGGTCAAGTTGCGGCCGGTAGCGGGCCGCGGCCGTAGGCGCCGTTTGCTTTCGTACGACCATCAGTAACCCCTCTACGGGCTTCTGCAATGCTCCTCGTAGAGAGTGTGGCGCCCAAATATTGGTTATATGGTGCTCTAGCAGTACAAGGCTGAAGGATAGGTGCAGCCTGGCGCGGTGTATGCTGTACGTCTGGATGGCCTTCGGACCACCGCGCGGCCAGTACTCGCGTGCAGACTCCTTCCCATCGACCTCGAGCGATTTCCCAGTCGCTCTCGGTCGACTGGCACATTTGTCCTGACTAAGCTGATCCGACTGATGGCCGACGCGCGTGGCCTGCCATCCTCGAGAGCTCAATTTAAATTCCGCGCACTGTTGCCCCGTCCAAAGGGCTCGGACGGAGTTGACTTGGCATAGCAAAGCACCTTCTAGCTGCTCTCCGAAGAGAAACGGCGCCCTTCGAGGGTGAAGAGAACGGGACCATGACGCCATGCGTGCTCGGCATACGCCCGGCCATCAGGCCATCAGCTTAGTCAGGACACAAATGCCAGTCGACCGTGAGCGACTCGAAATCAGCGAACGGTCGAATGGGAAGGAGTCTGACTCGCGTGCAATCAACATCACTTCGGTCGTTGTGACCGCACATCTTCCCCTTTCACGACTGCTATGCTGTAAAGTTCAATCGTATCTTGTCTGGAACTGGGACCTTGAGAATCCGAGGACACCTAAGTAGGGGGTCTGAATCCTGTCCTCCATGCTGCAAACGTGCGCTTCCTGGACGATTGCCGCTCGCCGCAGAATGAGCATCCGCTGCTCTGCACCTACATAATAAGATGAAACCCTGCCTTCAAAGACAACGATACGACATCACACAGCTCGTCGTATGTTGGCACCAATCAGTGCGCGTTGTCTGTCGACACGGAATTCTGCAGCCATAACCTAATACCGTCTTCCTAGGTGAGAAACAGTTATGGACCCTAGCGCTTGTACCACGCATTGAGCAGTTGTTATTACAGTATCTTTGCACAGCCCGTTCCGCAGAGCACAGGACAAGTCCCCGCATATTTAAGGATGAGCTGCTATGGATCAAGTCGTGCCTTCTGCACCCTACTTTTCCTGCCACCCGACTATCCGCATCCCATCCAACGATTCGTGCAAGGTGAGTGCTTCCTTCATTTAATGCTCGCCGCATACAGATGCTAATACTTGGAACATAGCATGCTGTGGCCTCTGTTCCGCATGGTCGAGCGACCCGGGATCGATATTCCCAGTTCCAACTTACGCAACCCCGCGAAACAACATACATCTCGAGCCAAGGCTCATAAGCTTTCACTGCTTTTGCGCCCCTTCACGATTGTGCTCATGCGTCATGACAGAACAGATCTTTCTCTACGCACCACGTTGATTGAAGAGCCCTTCGTCCCGGTAATTTCTGAGGGTGACCCTGACAGGGCCTTACAACTCTTCGACTGCGGGGACACACTTGCTTGGTGCTTCGAAGAGTTAGGCGAGCTTGGGGATCTTGAGCGTGCTATCACAGCATTTCAATACGCTTTAGAACTCACGCCTATTGACCAGCCCGTTGAACTGACGACACTCGATTATCTTGGCACTTCTCTAACGATTCGCTTCCGGCACCTCGGCGAGCTTCCAGACATTAATCGCGCAATGACAATCAAGCAAATCGTCCTCGATCTCACGCCCGACGAGCATCCAGACAAGCCTCTGCGACTTACTAGCCTCGGGGCTTCTCTGGTAGATCGCTTTCGGCACCTCGGCGAGGTCGGCGATCTTGAGCGAGCAATTGCAGGAATCCAGCGCGCCGTTGAGCTCACGCCCGACGGGCATCCAGACAGACCTGCGCGACTCCAAGGTCTTGGAAATGCTTTGGGAGATCGCTTTCAACACTTCGGCGAGCTCCGAGATCTTGAGCGAGCCATTGCAGAGACCCAGTGCGCCGTTGAGCTCACGCCCGACGGGCATCCAATCAAGCCAGCGCTACTCCAAAGCGTTGGAAATGCTCTGAAAAGTCGCTTTTTACACCTAGGCGAGCTCCAAGATCTTGAGCGAGGCATTGCAGAGATCCAGCGCGCCGTCGAGCTCACTCCCGACGGGGATCCAGGCAAACTTGCGCGACTCCAAGATCTGGGAAATGCTCTGGTAGATCGCTTTCGGCACCTCGGCGAGGTCGGCGATCTTGAGCGAGCAATTGCAGGAATCCAGCGCGCCGTTGACCTCACGCCCGACGGGCATCCAGGCAAGCCTGCACGACTCCAAGATCTGGGAAATGCTCTGGCAGATCGCTTTCGGCACCTCGGCGAGGTCAGCGATCTTGAGCGAGCAATTGCAGGAATCCAGCGCGCCGTTGACCTCACGCCCGACGGGCATCTACGCAAGCCTGTGCGACTCCAAAGTGCTGGGCTTGCTCTGCTAGATCGCTTTCGACACCTCGGCGAGCTCGGCGATCTTGAGCAAGCAATTGCAGGGATCCAGCGCGCCGCCGAGCTCACGCCCAATGGTCATCCAGACAAGCCTGCGCGACTCCAAGATGTAGGAAATGCTCTGCTAGATCGCTTTCGACACCTCGGCGAGCTCGGCGATCTTGAGCGAGTGATTGCAGAGATCCAGCGCGCCGTCGAGCTCACGCCCGAAGGGCATCCAGGCAAGCCTGCGCGACTCCAAAGCCTTGGAAATGCTCTAGTAGATCGCTTTCGACACCTCGGCGAGCTCGGCGACCTTGAGCGAGCGATTGCAGGGCTCCAGCGCGCCGTTGAGCTCACGCCAGACGGGCATCCAGACAAACCTGCACGACTCCAATGTGCTGGGAGTGCTCTGCTAGTTCGCTTTCGGCACCTTGGCGTGCTCGGTGATCTTGAGCGAGCAATTACAGCCATCCAGCGCGCCATTGAGCTCACGCCCGACAGGCATCCAGACAAGCCCGCGCGACTCCAAAGCGTTGGGAACGCTCTGGGAGATCGCTTTCGATACCTAGGCGAGCTCGGCGATCTTGAGCAATGCATTTCAGTGTACCAGCGCGCCGTTGAGCTGACGCCCGAAGGGCATCCAGATAAACCTGCACGACTCAGTGATCTGGGAAGTGCTCTGGTAGATCGTTTTCAGCAACGCGGCGGCCCCGACGATCTCGAGCGTGCAATTTCGATGCATCAACGCGCTGTTAGGCTTACACCTGATGGGCATCCTGATATCACACAAAATATGCTTACCTGTGGCCGGTCTCTGACGCTCCAATTCCAACAAAAGCCAGACCAGCCAAACTTTAATGCGGCCGTGAATTGCTTCGTAAAGGCCATGACTCGATCGCTGGGCAAACCATATATTCGCTTCAACTCGGCATATGAATGTACGTCGCTTGTAGCTCGACACATTGAATTCGGCTCCACCGAATTGCTACTTTTCGCGCACTCCTGCTCTATGAACATCCTTCCCGAAATTGTGTGGCTTGGACACAGTGTTAGTCGACGCTACCAGGAGACCGTTAGGCTCAGAAGCGCGGTCAGTAGCGCGGTGTACACCGCCATTCACTTCCAAGAATTGTCGCAGGCAATCGAATGGTTGGAGGCCGGAAGGTCCTTTGTTTGGTCGCAGTTGCTTTCGTTACGCATGCCGATCGATGATCTGAAGGAGAAACATCCTGTTCTTGCAGCGAGCTTTGATGATATATCAAAAATGCTTCAGCAATCGGGAAACGTTGTGCATTACTCGAGGGCAATTGACAGGTCCAATCTAACCCCCGCCAATGAGATGGCTGATCGTCATCGCCAGCTTGTTATTCGGTACGACCAGACTCTAAGCGAGATTCGTCGTTGTCTAGGGTTCGAGGATTTCTTGCGTCCACCCAAACTTGCTTCTCTACTGCCGGCACTCAAGCAGGCTGACGGGCCCGTAGTTTTCATCCACGTTCACCCTATTTCGTGCGATGCCTTAACTCTCTGTCCAGACGGATCTATTAAACACATACCGCTTCCTGATCTCTCGGATAAGCGCGCTGGCCAACTGCGCCATCTGTGGATGCAGAATCTGGAACGGTGCCATACGCGCGTGCGCAGGGCCATGGGGTCGGGCATGACCACTGGGCGTCGTGGAACAGTTGGTATGTTCGGTCGCATCCTAGAGCGCCTATGGAGATGGGTTGTGCAGCCGGTCTTGCAAAACCTGGATCTCGTAAGCGAAGTCCACTATTCGTATAACACAGGCACTCACATAATCTAGATCGAACCACGTTCGACGAAACTATCGCATATCACCTGGTGCCCTACAGGGCCGCTAACCCAGCTTCCCCTTCATGCTGCAGGTATATATGACGCCACTCAGGAACACCGACCGCGCGTCTTCGACTGCGTCGTATCGTCTTACACCCCATCGCTCTCCGCGCTCCTTCGTTGCAGTCAAGGCTTGAAACATCGGTCATCTCAGCCCAATATGCTCGTGGTTGCGCAGCCAGCGACTCCTGGCTTCGGTCATCTTCCCGGAACGCAGGATGAATGTGCTCGCATCCGCGCCATTATACCAGAGATTGCCCACACGCTCTTGAACCATGAGCAAGCAACCGTAGCGAAGACCACTGCTGTCATCGACCGGTACCCGTGGGTGCACATTGCCTGCCACGGTGTACAGGACACAGCCAATCCCACGCAGAGCGCGTTTGCCCTCTACGACGGACGATTGACTCTGTCGATGTTGATGAACATAGTCGCGGACAACGCGGAGCTTGCATTCCTATCGGCGTGTCAGACAGCCGCCGGAGACGAGAAGATACCAGAGGAATCCGTTCACCTTGCAGCCGGTATGCTCGCGGTGGGGTTCAAGGGTGTCGTCGCAACGATGTGGTCCATCGGAGACGAAGATGCTCCCATCGTGGCGGAGGCGTATTACAAGAAGCTGCTGGAGCTTCGGGGCTCGGGGGCCGTTGGAGCTGGGCAGACGGGAGCAGCATATGCGTTACATGAGGCGGTGAAGGTTTTGAGAGAGAAGGTCGGCGAGCAGAACTTTGTGAGGTGGGCGCCGTTCGTGCACTTTGGTGTCTGACTGGGATTCCTGTATGGGTTCTGTGTAAGACTGAAGATCAGTGGGATATGCATGGCAGAGTCCGGACAATAGAATGCATAGGATGCTATTGAAGTACCGTTCAACGATGCATACCGTAACGCGGCTCAAGCATTCGACGTGAAGCTTGAAGCTCGCTCGGAGCACGCATCCATAGCACAGCACAATCAGCATTAAAGCAAAGCAAAGCGTACGAGTAAACATCCGCAAGCATCCAAGCAAAGCAAACCGGTCCGATTCATCGTAATGTCATCATGCAGCATCATCACCGCAGCCCCTCCAAATACCTGACCACCTCTTCCGCAACGTCCGCGCCCTTCGCCTCTCCCTGACTGACCTCTCCCTCATCTTCATCTCCAGCACCGACTCTGGCCACACGCTCCATAACGACCTTATACAACCCCGCAAACTCTCTCGCGCTCCCGAGAAGGTCATCCTTCAGATGTCTCAGCGCCGAGGTGTTATCCTCTGAACCACGCATAAGAAGACCGAGTAACACGGAGAGATGACCACGCAGAACGGCCTTTGTGACGTCCGAGTCCTCCATATCGTTCGCAGGGCTTGCGCTGAGGTACAGCTGCGCGAGAACGTCGAGAGACGGCATGCGTTGGGTGCAGGCGCAGGATTGCACACAAGCGCGGGTGAGTGAGCAGGAGGGATTGACGTTAAGTTCCCGTACGCCGTCTTTCGCTTGTCCGTTGGCGTCCGTTTGAACTAGGTTGGTGAGCAACCCCAGAGCCAGACAGAGCCGGTCGAACTCGGACGCATGCGCTGCGCCCTCCTCATCTTCGCCCTCGTCAACGTCCCTGCCATCCAACTCTCCCTCCGTCCTCTTCTCCACTCTCTCCCTCCCCTTCTCATTTGCCGATGAAATGGCGGTCCGGTCAATACGGAATACGGCAATGGTGCCAAGTACCAGCGGCAGCGCAAGTCTCTGACCAAGCAGGATGCCGCACCACGCTGCGTTCTCATGCGAAAGGTTGACAAGTACTCGCAGTGAGCTCTCGAGGCACTGCTGCACGACGTCCCTATGCTCCTCATCCGCTTCTGTATTCGTATCGCTGAGCGATACGCGACATGCCGCCGCGAGCGCCAACAGTCTTTCAGCCAGTTCCTCGCACTCGGCACTGCTACCCTCGACAAGCGCATCTGCGCGCCCTGTTGAGTCTTTGTCCGCACCCCAGCGACCGAGAAGGAAGGTGTCGAGCATGCTCAAGCAGTAGTTTATATGTTCTAGTGATGGTCCGTCTGGCGTTGGGGGAGCAGGCAGTAACGGCAGGCCGGCGGTGAATCCAGTCAGTCGACCTGAGAGAAGTGCCAGGTCGGGTAGGAGGCTGTCGAGTAGGTTCGGTATATGAGCTGGCGAGAGAGACGAGGGGTGTAGAGACGAGAGCGTTAGGGATAGATGTGCACGAAGAGGTGGGTGTGGTTGGGACGTGATCTTGGCCAGAATCTTGGAGAGCGTCCCGAGCTGCAATAAATCAGACAGGAAGTCAGTGTACATTCAGGATAAATTTAAGAAAAATGCAAGGATAACTCACGTTCATCCTCTCAGCCTTCCCCACCGCCCCCTTCCCAGCCATCTCCAGCTCCAACACATCTCTTCCCCTGCCCACACTCTCCATCAACTCCCAACAACCCCCTTCAAACCCCTCATCCCTCCCCAACTCCCCCAACTCCGCACTCCCCTCCCTAACAACAATCCCCACAAAAACCGCCGCACAAGCGTCCAAGATCCTATCCCTCTCCCCACCGCCCTCATCCTTTCTCGCACGCATAGCCTCCCAAACTCTCGATCTGAACTCGCTGGCTCGAGCACGACGTGCGAAGCCTTTGTCGCACATCTTTGTTAGACATTCGAGGGCGCTTGCTCGTCGGACTGCTGGTGCTGATTCAGGCGCTAAACCATCGAAGAGATCTTGGACGGCATCCAAAAACCTCCGCGCTTCGCCTCGATTCCTCAACTCGGAGAGCCCGCGTACGTCGTTATGCATATTCGGCGCGAGCTTCGTTTTGCCCGTTCCAAGTGTATGCAGCCCATCATCCCGCACCTTGCCCTTAACGCTACTCGACTTGCGCGGTGAAGTAGGCCGTCGTGGCGAAGCAGGCGGCGAGCTAAGCGGTTCCAGATCATCGACACCCAACTCTTTCCTCAACTCGCGATAACTCGCGGGTTCGGGAACAAGATCAAAGTCCAACAATCCAGCGCCTGGCATAGGCGCTAAGAATGACCGCGAGCGTCCAGCGTAAGTCTTGAGTGCGCCGCTGTTTAGACCGCTACCGCTTGCGCTTCCGGGGAGAGGGACGGGTGGTGGACGCATAGGTAGTGTATCGGTTTCTGCTGAGGGGTCGGCGGGGAGTTCGAGTGGGAAGATGAGAGGATCGTCTGGCATGTTCACGTCGTTCTCTGTGGGCTGGAACGAGTTGACGCGAGATAGTATGCGAGAGGGTGCACCGGACTCCTGACTGTCTTCAGCAGAGAGATCGGCCTCTGTACGAGAGCGTGCAAGCATGCGTCTCGCGACGGGCTCGCCGATGCGCTCGCCGAGGCCCGCACCACGTCCATCTTTCTCAGGAGAGGTAAAGTCGAAGAGGTCGGAGAGGTCTTTTGTTACTGGGCCTTTATCCTTTCCTTTGCCCTTAGCATTGCCAGGGTGGGATTGCGAAGTTGGCAAAGTACTCGTGCGCCGGATCTGAGATGCATTCGGCGTAGATGTGGTGGAAGGAAGCGAATGTGAAGCCTTCAGTCGTGACGGTGTGCGAGAAAGGGGCTTGCGCGTCACGGTGGAGGCGGACTTTACTGGAGATACAGACTGCGGACGTTTCGACGGTGGCTTCGACGCTCGCTTCGACGTAGGCTTGGATGAGGTAGTCTTAGATGCCGGTTTGGCAGGAGAGGGGTCTAGGAGAATTGGGTCATCGGAAGACGATGTCGCTAGAGTATCTGTCTGCTCCGAGGCCTCGGGTGCCATCCGAATTGGGTGGCGTACACGTTTGAGCGGTGGTTTGAGGGGTGGAGAGGCAGCTGGATAATGACATCAATATAAGGTCATAGTTTAAACATAATAAATAAATGTGTACTCGGTTCTGGCTCGACGGCCGGGGCTTTGTGTGGTGATCGGCGCGTTGAAGGAGGTTCGGGCAAGGCATCTACGCAAATGTCAATACATGCCCAGTGATCATGATAAACATATGCATACCTTCATCATCGTCAGGAGTATCAAACACAACGGCTGAGCTCTTGCGACGAGAAGACGGAGTAGCTACGTTGAAGCCTTAGTGACATCTTCCATGCATGAGCCACTCGCGTGAAACATACCTGATGCCAACGACTTGCGCGCCTTGCCACTGCCAGGCGTTGCGCCAACTTTCGAGCCACTTAGAACGCTCGGAAATACCTCTTCTGTAAATCACTGGTTTCAGGAGTAAGTTTCATAAGAATGGACGTAACAACGCACCGATATCCGAATCGCTCTCCGCATCTCTAACTATGCAACCATTTAGCACGACGCTCATTACTGTATCCTTGACAAGCATACCTGGAGCAATCTTCCGCCGCTTAGCAGAGCCAACAGGCGTAGCAGTCGTATCCGATGAATCCGCGGCGCGTTTCAGAGGCGAGCGCACGCGATTATGGTACGGCGAGCGCGGAACAACTACTTCAACGATACGCCGCGGAGACTTCGTAGGACTCGAAGGAGGATTGAGCTTATGAGGGCTATGAGAAGGTCCTGGCGACGGTGAACGCGTCGGTGCTGTGCTGTGGCGCCTGTGTCGGCGCGCATATGTCCGCGGAGGCGCGCTTGACATGTTGATGGTGGTTCAAATCGAAGTCGCGTTAACGCGCCACGCGTCGCGTCACAGCGCGCGGCCCAGCTTTCCTCCTACCATCATGACCTCTGTCCTACCTGTACAAGATTCCTCTTTCCAATGAGAACGGTTCACGATACGGAACTGTCGCTCTTGTAATATAAATTCAATCCAGTAACAGTGCCACAATAATTTCCAACTATCTTGTCTCCCTGCGACGTCAAACCTCCCCATCCCCACCGAATAAACCCGTCCGTTCCTCTCTCTCCCGCGTGACCGACCTCCTTTCTTTCCATACCCATACTTTCTCGAGTGCTATCAAGCCCACGAGGGCACCAAGCAGTACGCTATGGGCAGCGATATAACCTACGTCGCGATCGGACTTCTTTGACCACCCGATGAGTCCCAGGATGATCCAAGAGGCGAAGGCTAGGTCCGGGAAATCTTTCATCAATGACATTAGAGCAGCTAGTGCTGGATGGTCTCGTACTGTGCGCCACTACGCGTGTTTTTACGGAGAGCAATGGCCTCGAGTCAGCTCACGAATAACATGATGGTAAATGTGCATACCGGAAATTTCCGTCTGATGATGACTAGCGCTGTCAGCAAGGCGATCAAGACGATTCCCGTTCCTTGAGAGACAATTTCCCTTTGATACGCAAGAGCACGATGCTCCGACATCATGCCACGTATCATCGGCCATCCGTGTGCAACACTGGTCAGAAATCAGTCTCCTATTTCGAGATTGCTGGAAGGTATCGCCTCACCCGGAGAACAGATAAAACTTGGGTAGATTACGATTTTGTTCGAGCGATCTCATTGAATGCACTCACCCGAAGCGAAAATAGCCAAGAAACGGGTACACCGTCTTTGGTATCGGGTAGAAGGTATACGGAGAGCCAATATACGACTTTTGCCGCCCATCGGACCACTGCAAAGACGTACTCCGAACCGACCAGAGCAAGGAATAACATCGAAATGGTGATAGCAGTGGACTTCCATTCTTCTTCGATGACCGCTATAGTGAAGACCACCATCGTCACGAGCGTGATAACGGTCGCGACAGCCGGCAGGCGGGATTTGAACGCGAAGAAGAGGTAGGACCCATTCAAGTCTCTTGCCCGCTCCTGATGTTGTCAACGTGAGATCACCAACTGTCGAAGGCAGATGCGGTGACATACCGCGAACACCTGCGGTTCAACTCCGGTATACCGGAAGGACAACCAGAAAAGATGGACCAGCTCGAGAGAAGTGATCAGACTTGCGAGGGCAACACAGTTCCGAGCAGTGGCGTTCATAGTTGAGATGATCCCAGCGGACTGAAATCCGAACACGGTTATCTCGATACTTAGCCGGAGTTCAGTGAGTTGTCCGAGTATCGCTGACTTGTATTGACTTACGCAAAGAGACCTGTAAGCTACGGCGATGATGAAGCGAAAGTCAACGCAGGCAACTCATGGACGAGTCAGCGTATGCTCACCATCGTTCCAGTGTACTTCCATTCCCTTGTAAGTCTTTGCTGCCATCTTCTCGATTCCTCCTTACACGACTCGCAAACGGAGTACTCGTCGTCACTGAAGTGTTCCAAGCTACATAACTGGCTGAACTTCTTGAAGAACGATTCTATAGCGACCCCGACAGAACCTCTTTGTCTTGATTATAGGCTCGGTATATAAGGAGATGCTAGCACTCACGATGAGGGCGGCGGGGTATCGCTGGTAGTAATACTCGCACTCGTCTCAGCCGGTGCAATGCAGCTCTGAGTATCTGATGCCCTCTCTCGAGAGGCAGGGTCTAGGTGACCATCTGGCGGGCCCCGGGCCGAGTTTGGTGCAACGTAAGCACCGACTGATACAGGTAGCTTTGCCGGCAAGCCTTCATCCGCCATGTCACCGATGATCCAGAACGTGAATACAAGCACTAGTGGAGATAGGGCAGACCTAATGGAAAGAGCTGTACCCAGCGGAGCCACCGCGACGGGGAGAGGCCACAAGGGAGGTTGATAACTTCCCGCGCGCGAGTTTATAACTCCTGTTCAAGCGCGCAAGGGTGAAGAAGGGGAGGAGAAGGTTCATCAATACAGTACCAGAACGGTAGCTGTGCTACTGTGAGAGAGATAGCAAGGCCTGAGAATCACGGCGCAAAGAGCATGAATTGGGCTGTGCATCTACGAAGTTTCTGTCATCACTTCCAGATTCAAGGTCTGCGTCTAGATGTGGATGGATAATGCAACGACCAGGTTGCCCTTGAAGCGCGTCTTGGATGAGTAGTCAGGGCAGCAGACGATGGGTAAGTCAATGGTACGGGACGAGTAGTGCGTAACACCGCAGCGGCGAGCGTCGGGCCCGTATAGAGCACTGGACAGATCAACGCCGACTTTTCAAAAATAAGTTCAGAAGACTGCATAGCATCCTATCGAACATTCTCTAGGCCGTGATACTGTGGTAGCAAATTATGGTGCTTGTAAGATTGAAAACAATGGCGAGCGTAAATCCCATGACGAAAATGGAGGTTTTGCGAAACTTATTAGCGTAAGTCATAGTGAGACAAATGAGTAAGAGAAGTCCTATTCCAGCGCCGGAAAAAGCCACAACCAAGGTTTGAGAAGTAGGCTCGGGGTCGATCGCATGGAGTGCGACAACGAGCAGCATTGAAGACCATGTCAAACAAAAGGTAGACATGCAAACTGCAGTAGGATATAGTGGAAGGCGTTCAGGGCCGGGATGGTGGGTGGCTATCAGCCGATATATGGCCTTCGCGGACCATCGGATAATTGCTATTATGTTATCTGAAGCGATCAGCGCAAGGGGCATTATAGAGATGCCGATGGCTGTGGATCTCCATTCTTCTTCGATAACCGCTATAGTGAATATCACCATCGTCACGAGCGAAACGACGGTTATAGTGGCTGGTAGGCGGGCTTTGAAAGAAAAGAAAATGTAAGATCCGTTGAAGTCTTTAGCTCGCTCCTGATGTCGTTGTAAGTCTTCGATCATTGGGTCTTAGGGACAGACACGATCACACACCGCAAACAATTGCACATTATCCCCGGAATACCAGAAGGACAGCCAGAAAACATGGATCAACTCGATAGGTGTGATCAGACCTGCAAGGGCGATGCAATTCCGAGCAGTGGTGTTTATGGTCGAGATGAGCCCAGCAGACTGGAACCCGAACACGGTTATCTCGACACTTAGCAAGAGTTAGTGAGCTACTTAGATAACGCCGTCGTGAGCGAGCTCACGCGAAGAGACCTAAGAGCTGTGGCGAAAACGGAATAAAAATCAGCCAGGCGGCTTCGGGGCTAGAATCATCGACTGCTCACCATCATTGCCGTGTACTGCCATTCCCGTAGAAGGTCTTTCTGCCATGTCCTTAGTTCCTCCGTACACACTTCACAGGCGGGGGACTCGTTGTCGCAACTGTGGTGCACATTACACAGTTGGTTGGACGATCTTTCAGTGTCTCTGACAGAGCCCCTGTTCCTTGGGTTAGTCGTAGGAGACGAGATCATCATATGCCAGCACTCACGAAGTTTGCCGCGAGGGAACCGTGTTGCTAGTAGGGCTACTCGCGCCCTCCACAGTCGGTTCTGTATAGCTGTGGCGCAATGCCGAAGGCCGATGAAGAAGTATTTGAGCATGTGGTGTACGTCCTTGACAGAACACTGCATCCGTCACGTCGGTAGAGGGAGAGGGAGAGGGAGAGGAAGAGCTTATGTCGCCATCTGGTGGGCCTAGAGTTGACGTCGGTGGAATTTCATCCCTAACTACTGAATATAGCTCCACTGAAAAGGCTGTATCCGCCATGCATTCAAGGGTCCGGAACGTAGATGCGAGTGATCGTAGTAGCAGGAACAGAGTTCCGCGGGGCGGCGGGAAAAGGCTGCGCTGAAGAGAGGCTGATGACTTCCCGCGCGCAAGTTTATAACTTTCAGTATAAGCGCGCAAAGGGTGAAGAAGATTGACGGTAGCTATGCTATTGTGAGACAGGAAGTGAACCCTAAGAACCTTGGGGCAAAGAGCATGAATTGTGCTGTGCATCTGCGTTTCATCGCTTCCAATATCAATATCTGTATTCAGATGCGGATACATACGCACGAGATGGCCAAGTTGCCCTCCTCGAACATAGTCGAAGCGTGTCCTAGGTACGTGCATATAGCAGTCAGCGCAAGAGGCGGTGGGCAAGTAAATGGTACAGAAAGAGTAGACCAGTTGCTGTACCGAAGAAGATAACACAGCAGCGGCGGGCGGGCCGAAGAAAGCGCTGGCTAATACCTGATGCACTTGATGCATGTCGTAGAGCGCACTGGACAAACAAACGTTAAACTTCGTCGTTTGGGAAAAAGATTGAGAGCCCAGTGGCACAGCCACAACGCAATAAGTCTAAGTAGGCTGCAGGTGACGTCCAGTGAGTCTAGCGGGGGTTGGATGATGGTAGATTTGAACAAAGCCTGCAAGGTTGTAAGACGCGTCAGACCAGCCGCAGCCGCGTACATTTTCGCTCGATACGTACTGCATGCAGCGGATAGCCGCGTAGACAACTCAATTTCATGGAAAAATTTATGAAAGGTCACATGTACAGCACGAGCTGAGCCATTTGTAAGGAACGCAGCGCATGGGATTTGACCGGTGGCGAACTTGGATGGTTGGTTGAAGTCAAGTTACGCCCGAGTCGCGCTCGACTTCGCTGGCACAGCGCAATGCGCTGTGTGGCCCAACGCGTCGCGTTACAGCGCACCAGCTCTCCTTCTGCCATCACCATCCCGCGCGTCCGACCCGCACATCTCGACCTCTATCGCTCCTTCTCGTTGAACTTGCCGGAAGACTATTCGAGAGGCGTACTTAATCAGAGTTGAGTCTCGGTTGTCATCAAATTATCCTTGGCCCCCTACGTCAACCTCCCACTTCGCCAATGGAGGTCTACCAATCCCGCATCGACAGCTTCAACAGACCTAAGCGCATCAAACCACCCAACGTCAAATGCGCAATCACTATTCAATGGCCGCACTCTTCTAAAATGTACGCCTTGGCCGGAGCCGCCTTGAACTGGTAACCAACCGCAGAAGATCCGGACAACGTTGAATTCTCCTGTGCTGCAAGACCTTGCAAGACGCATGCAGGGTGGGAAGATGGCGATGACCCGCTAACTGTGCACTGGGAGAAGTCCAAGGATAAGTGTGGTTGGGAGGCCAGTAGATGCAGTTTGGTGAAGGATCGGGATCGGGAGGGCAAGTGAGTACTTGCATGGTTTCGTGTCATAGTGTACGCCACGGGGAGCGCGCGGGGTCGCCTGAGGTCACCCGTCCCCGTCCCCGCCAAAACCTGTCCCCGCACAGACGGGGATGGGTTCGACGGGTTTCTGTGAGCATAAACCCGGTCGAAGGCATCCCCACAAAGCCGAAAGTGCCAAGGCCCCTTGCGAGGACGTCTGAGGCATAGTCAATGCATGACGAACCCCAAGTGGGACTGGATTGTCTTTCGCCGCTCTCCCAGCCCCGCGGGCTGACGCGTTGACGTTGAGCACGCGTCGTCCTTGCCAGCCCCGTCCCCGCGACCCGCGGGTTGTGGGTAACCCGCTGTAACCCGTGGCGATCCTCGATCATCAGTGGTAATACCGCGGAGTGGAGTTCCCTCGCAGCGCAGCGCTGGACAATATTCCGGCTTTACTCTTACCGTGACCAGCCGATACACAATGCTCACATTGCGAGGCACATGTCCTTGGACGCAGCAGTGCATTGAGACGCGCTGTGCGTGTATACTTCGTCGTGACGCATCACGACCATCGCTTCCCCTGCTCCGTCGTACTCTTTACTCCCGACTTCCCCTTTCACCTGTGCATTACTTATTCCTACCCTACGATTGACTCTGTACTATACTCTCCTCTTTCCAGACCTTTGAGTCTCTTCTATGTGCACACGGTTTTTCAACTTGTACTACGAGGCTTGCATGTACTCTACGCATGTAGGACCTACGGCTCCCCGGCTTTCAAATTGTATCCCACGGTACACCACTGTTCATTCTTAAGGCTCACGCAGGTCTACTAGACCCTCGCACGTCGATATTTTCTGCGCCGCTGTCGCGATATTGCCTGTGTCAACATAACCAACTGCTTCTCCGATGGTCGCAATGAGGGTTTGTTTTGCGATACAAGGTAAATACGTAGGTCGGACGGCAGAATGACAGGGCAGGCTACCGTCTGGCAGATACGAGCACCCTAGTGCTGGGGACTTGTTTGAGTACTATCGCGACTGTGAGTCTGTGTGAGTGGGCGTGACATATCGTGTGGCGGAAAGATCTCGAACCTGTTGAGCAACGTATGCGCTCGGCAATACGGGTGTGGGTGTGACTGCGTCCCAGAGCGTGCGCGTTCGACTTTCGGGTGCCCGAGATGGTGCGAGTGTAAGGGCACGGCTCTGCAGAAGCATGGAAGGCGACCCTCCGATCGCGACGTCCCGTTGTGCAGACTAGTCAAATAATGAGGGTGAGGTGTCATCGTGAGATACAATGCCGGAAACATCTAACCTGATTCGAAGGCTCCTCAGCAGTAGTATGGAAGGGATTCTCCGACATCGGGTTCATTGCTCGTCTTATCTGTATCCTCCTCCTCTTCTCTTCAGAGTCCGCCCTCCTTCCTAGAACCTGTGCTGTGCCTATCAAGACTACGTGCACCACAAGCTGAGCAACCAGATAGAGCGTAGGTATGGCAACAGGCTTCGAGGTCTTGAGCTTTTGGATGCGTGTGAGGACCAACAGGGTCCAGATAGCGAAGCATAGATCGTATAAGGCGAAAAGCCAAAAGAGCGTGAAGTAGAGTTTCCGAGTGTGACCCAATACGCTAAGACGCCAGTTTTCCGCGTTGCGAGCGATGATTGATCGAAATGCCGGCCAAAAGGGATTGCCGTTACGGTCCCCGTTGGGAGAGTACTTCATAGATTGGAAACCAATAGGTCAGGATCCGGGTGCTGTGATATCTTTACAAGTGGTGGACTCACTGCTGTGTTTATGGTCATCTGGAATACCTCGAGTACAAACATAGTGCCAGAACAGGCGCAAAATCCCATTGCAACGATAACGATCCAAGGCATCCAAGTACTGAACGCATCCTCCATCTGATCCAGGATGCCTAGAGGGTCGTTCTCGTCACCGGGAACTGCAACTGCATGGCGTCCCAACCTGCTTGCCTGCGCTCCCATCGTGAAGCTGAGAAGTAGATGTTGAGGGGATGAGTAAGATCTCGCACACTGCACTCACAAGAAGAAGAGCCAAGCCTAGAACACGCGTCAGTCGACATGTCTATCATACTATGAGATATCTCCCACTCACTCGAAACCAAACCAACCAAAAACTCAAGTAAAAATGGCGGGGACTTTGCACGTCGTCTGGATCTCCAAGATAGTGCGATATCACCGCACGATGCGAGGTCACCGCTGACCACTTGATGGTCGCGAGGATAAACTCCAAGGTGACCAGTATAGCAGGTACTGCACAGAAAACGATGGCCGTGATTCGCCATTCCTCGTGAATGATTGCCGCAGTAAAGACGCTCATAGCCAGGAGGGAGATGACTGTGGCGAGGACTGGCAAGCGGGAGTTGATCGAGAAGAAAAGGTAAGATCCGTTAAAGCCACGAGCCCGCCGCTGTTAAGTAAGGTTCTATTAGGCATGATGCAGTGAAACCAAGCGAAGCGACGTACATTGAAGACGCGTATATCGACCCCGGTGTACCGAAAGGATAGCCAGACAAGCAGGAGGAGACCGAAGGCTGTCGTAAGACCCGAAAGAGCAACACTGTTGAGAGCGGTGGTGTTTATATTTAGAATGATGCCTGACGACTGAAAGCCGTATACCGTGATCTCGGTCCTTACGGCGAATCAGCGCAACGTACAAGGAATTATCTCCGAAAAGATACTCACGCGAATAGAGCGACCAACTATGTACGTTAGAAACAACGACGTCAGTACTCGTATGTTTCGGATACAGTTGAAGAAAGCCTTACCACCGTGGCCGCAAGCTGCCACTCCCTTTGAAGATCCTTCTGCACGCGCTTGAGGAGCTTTGGCTTCGACTTGGCAGCGCGTATGGCATTGTAATAAGTGAGCGTGGAGCCGCACAGTTCACCGAGTGACCATTCGTTCACGCCGAACTCGAATTCTCTGATCCTCTGATCACTGGCGGTGGTGTCGTCGAAACCAGCCCGTACTCCGGCCGATCCAGCGCGATGATGGTCAGTCCCAAGAGTATCGCTCATTGTGACAATGATGCAGACGACGGACGGAGAAAAGGACAACGACTGGGATTGATCGCAAATGATACGGGGCCGAAGAAGTTATATGCCTCGAAGTATCCCACCTGTGCAGGTAAGGTGTAAGAAAGCCGGAAGGCACAAGTCCGTCACCTAAAAAGCGCACGTTCCCTTGCTATATCGGGCCATCTGCATCCCGCGAGTTCCCCTTTACTAGGATCTTATCCGCACGTACACGGTCCGACATGCAGTGCCTCAGCGCCTCGGTTGCATCTGTGCGAGCCTGGACTACCACTAGAGAAGTGTTGTTTGCACTGCAATGGGCTTGGCGGTGTGCCAGTTTGCTTCTCGTTGGCACGAAAGATGGCTGTTGTATCTGGCTAACGTAGATGAGCACTGCAAGGCCGTACGTCCGTGGCAATTCAGTGAACCTTACCAGATATAATTGCATTTGCACACAGCAGAATAAGTGGATAAGTATGGACTCTGTAGTGGCAAAAAGGTCTCGAGTGGGTCACGCTCATAAACTTAAGGTGGCAATTATGCATGGGGTAGTCCAATGCGCGCCAGCAATCCATTTCGAGTCAAAAAGCGTACACGCTGACTGCCTGGATTCTCTTTGGAATGCGTACTCCAAAGCATTCAAATGGGTTACGATAGCGTGACAGCAATACCAATGAGCTTGAAGCTTGAAGGTGGTTCGAGTTTGGGTTGCGTTCAGTCGTTGACGCGCGTTGGAAAGCCAGTCACGTCGCGCTCGACGCGTCGCGTCACAGTACACGCCCAACTCCCGCTCTCCTCCTGCCATCACCATCCCGTGCGTTCGGCCCGTACATTTCGTCTTCTCCTGCCTTGGCGCACTGGGTGTTCTAGCAACTTGATTTACTGTGCTAATTACTCTGGGTTCAAAACAAAAGACGCCTTGAACCACTACGTCAACACCCCTCCGAGCCAATGGAGGTCTACCAATCCCGCATCGACAGCTTCAACAAGCCTAAGCGCATCAAACCACCTAGCGCGAAACGCGCAACCACAATTAAATGGCCGCACCCATCCAAAGTCGACGCCTTAGCCGAAGCTGGCTTCTTCTGGCAACCGACCGCAGACGATCGGGACAACGTAGAGTGTTTCCTGTGCGGAAAGACGCTCGCGGGGTGGGAGGATGACGATGACCCGTTTACACTGCACTGGGAGAAATGCAAGGACAAGTGTGGTTGGGCGGCTAGTAGATGCGGGTTGGTTAAGGATCAGGATCGGAAGGGGAAGTGAGTATTTGGTTGCATAGTTCACGTTGTGGGAATGGGCGTTGAATGTGTATAGCTTTGTGTTCAAGGATGCGGAGAGGTTACCGATGAGCAAGGCGATGGAGAAATCTCGTCTGGCTACATTCAAGACCGATACGCCTTGGCCGCACGACTCCGTCAAGGGTCACGGTGCTTCATCATCCAAGGTGCGTATCTTTGCAGTGGCTGAGACTTAGGTTCGCGTTGTTGGGGTTGAACATACAACTATGTGGTCGCGCTTGCCGAAGACGCGTTGAGTAAATCTTGGGCGTATATTCGACACCTATATATTACAACTTCATCTCTCCACGCTCTACACTCGTTGCCAGCTTCAGAATACTAATTTGGTGCAGATGGCTCACGCAGGTTTTGTTTACACCCCAACATCCGTCGGCGACGACACCGCGACATGTCTCTACTGCCTCGTCTCCCTCAACGGCTGGGAAGAAGACGACGACCCACTGTACGTTCAATCCTACGTTAACTCTCCCCACGTCAAACGAAGCTGACAGCTGATCCTATCACAAACAGAGAAGAGCACCGCAAACGCGTCGCAAAATCCGCGCTCTCATGCGCATTCTTCACCTCCCAAGCATCCTCCTCAACCTCCGACCTCGGCCGCTCAACAACAGCCAAGAAACCCGCATCCTCCCGCTCGAAATCCCGCGCACGCGCTGGACCGTCCGATGAAGAGTCGGGCGACGATTTTGATCCTGAGCCAGCACCGGCGCCAGCGCCTAAAACGCGAGCACGTGTAACGTCAAACGCCAGTCAACCGGACTCGCTTAGGCGCTCGACACGACGCGCGCCTAATTCTCAATCTCAATCGCAGGAGGAGGTCATTCCGAAACGTACGCGTACGACTTCGATGGCTAGTACGAATGGCGCGGATAGTTTACGTCGGTCGACGCGTCGTGCGCCGCCACCGCCAGTGGATGAAGACGAGGGTGCAGCGTCGGGGAGCGAGTTTGGGTTGAATGCTAGTACGCGGTCTACGAGGGGGACTGGGAGGGGAAAGAAGGAGAAGGAGAGGGTGGAGACTATTGCTGAGGAGGAGGATGAAGAGGATGAGGGTGCTAGTGCGCCGGTTAGGAAGGCGGGGGTGAAGAAGGGTGGGAAGAAAGGGAAGGGAAAGGCGAAAGTGGAGAGTGAGGAGGAAATGGAAGCAGTGGAGGAAGAGGAGAAGCCTAAACCGACGAAGGGAAAGGCGAAGGCGAAGGGAAAGCCGTTGCCGCCTACGCCGGAGCCGGAGCCAGAACCTGAGGCTGAGGAGGACGAAGATGAGTTGCATCTGGCGCCAAAGGCCAAGGCGAAGTCCAAGTCCAAGGGGAAGGACAAGCCCCTCGCTTTATACGCCTCCGACTCGGATGAGGAGCAGGACGCGCCGCCGCCACCGCCACCACCCGCAAAGAAAAAACCCTCTTCCGGTGCGACGAAGCGTAAAACGAAGGCAGACGAGGAGGATCTGGAGGTCGAAGCGCCGCCTGCAAAACGGCCTTCCAAAGGCAAACCCTCCACTTCGAAGGAGAAAGTGGAGGAGGCACCGAAGGAGGAAGAGAGCGGCGCGATCAGTGTACCTTCGTCCGACGCTGAGATGCTCACAGCGGAAGACGCCTCTCCCGAGCCTGTACCGGTCACGAAGAAACTACGCGGGTCGTCGGTGCAACGGGGTTCTTCACAGCGTGGGTCCTCTCAGCAGCGTGGATCGTCGGTGCAGCCTCCGCCTTCACGGTCTAGCTCGCAGGCGGCGGCACCACCTAAGCCTGCAAGAGCGTCGTCTGTTAAGCCTGCTGAACGTGCCGCGTCTGTGAAGCCTGATCGTGCATCATCCGTCAAGCCAATTGAACGCGCTGCATCCGTTCAACCTCCACGGAGCCGGACCGCCACAGCCGAAGCTCCGCGAAGCCGTACAGCAACAGCGGAGAAAGACGCGCCAAGAAGCCGTACGACAACCGCAGAAAAAGCGACCCGTCCGCCGAGTGCAAACTCGCAGCTTGCCGCAATGCGGAGCAGGACTGCGACTGCTGAAGGAGCGGTGGCGTTTCCGATCGTGGAGGAGAAGGAGGAAGAGATGGATGTTGATGATTCGGAGACGGAGAGGAAGAAGGAGAGGAAGAGTCAGCGGGAGTCTACGAGGAGTCAGAGGGAGGCGGATAGAAGTCAGCGTGAGGTTGATAGAAGTCAACGGGAGGCTGAGCGTAGTCAACGTGAGATTGAACGAGAGGATGAGAAGGAGCGGGGACGAGCGGAGAAGATGGTTGTTGATGCGGCTCCGCCTGTTAGACCACCGCGTTCGCCTGCCAGACCACGATCGAAGAAGCAGGAGGAAGACGCGGACATGGATATGGATATGCCGCCGTTGAGTCTGCGGACGCTGCCTAGCTCGCAGTCTGTACCTTCGTCGTCACAACTGCAGCCGCCGACGTCGCAGTCCATGCAAACTCTCCCTTCGTCTCAAGTTCTTCCAGCCTCACAGGGCTCATTTGCCTCACTTCCGCCGTCGTCTTCGGTGCCCAGCACGGTCAATGGCGTGAACGGAACCAATGGTCATCTGGACGATGTTGCAGAGGAGGATGAGGGCGTTGATGATGGAGAGAAGCCCAGCGCAAGTCTCAGCGCCGAGGAGCGCGATATGACCGTTGAAGAGTGGATCAGGCGAGAGGTCCAGCTCAACGCAGATGCGTTCCAGCGCGAGGGCGATGCGCTCATCGCGGCGGTTAGGGCGCAGGCGGAGGAGGCGCGTAGGCAGATCGAGGCGCTCTAGCTCGGTACTTTCTTGACAATGGCATTAAACGGACTCTCTACATACATACACACTCATCGCTTTCTGTATTTGCACTATTACTTTCGATTAGTTGGTTTGGCCTTGGCGCTGTTGTGGGTGCTGGTAGACGCTTGTCGGCCAGGCACTCCCGCTACGATCTTGTGGCGAAATTCAGGGAATACAGTTATCGTGTTCCTGCTCCCGCCCGTCATGTCGAGCACTGAATACAATGCAACGAGCTCTTACAAACCGTTGTTCGCGCGAGACCTCTTCGCTACCTGGGAACGTATTGGGAACGAGGCTGAAGAGCCTGGACTGCGGAGATGTTTGAATGATCGGCAATTGAAGCGGTGACGACAAATATGGGGTTGGTTGTCCCAGCCGTAACGCAGTTTCTCTCATCCCGCCAGCTTCGTGTCCTTCCATCCCTCTCTCTCGTCTCATACCTTTACCTTACCCCTCCACCGCCCTTCGGCTACCCTCTACCATGCTCCCGTTACTCACTCTCGCCGCTCTTTACATCGCACCCCGCGCCGTGCGCGCCACGCCATGCGTCGCCATGGACATTAACTGGAACCTCTACGCCTTTGGCCTTAACGGCAAGGACTGGAGCGCCGGTACTCAGGACTCTTGGGGCTCTGGTATGTCTTTGAATGTTCATTATGGACTGGACATTGCTCTGAAAGGGCTCGTTGACAGGCTCCGCTACCGACGTTACCACTTCTGGCCGCCCGTGCGTGTCTTCCTCGCTTCTTTCAAGCGCCCGCCCGCTGAACGCGGTAACTGACATGCTCCCTGCAGACCATTCGACGGTACCAGCACAACATGCTACCTTTCCCAGGTAAGCCTGCCATATATAACTTTTCGATCTGTTGGCTAACTTGTCCCGAAGTTCTATAACGCCATCTACGTGATCGACGGCGACAAGGCGAATCCGTCAGACGTCCACATTTTCGATGCGGCCAAGAAGACCTGGTCGACCCAGAAGACGACCGCTGGCTCATTCGACCCGTCCAGCGCCACGTTCGTTCTCGACCACGACACCAACGTTTTCTGTGCGTTCTTCGGTCCCATCACCGAGCCTGAATGTTACTGATCGGAAACTTTCATGTTACGCAGATGCGGTGCTGAACGGCGAGCTATGGGACCTCGACATGAGCTCGCTCGTCACGGCTGGCAGTGATGCGCTCCCGTGGAACGACGTTGAGGCGACGCCGTACGGCAGCGACTATAAGCCCACGATGGCGCTTGCGCAGAACCACATTCACTTTGTCGGTGTTCCGGGCGCAACGTCGGGCGACCTCGACATTTTCGTCATTCACTGTAAGCATGGTCTTTATATATATCCACGCAAAAGACTTGAGTATTGATCTGAACGTTCGGACAGTCTCGTTCTTCCAGCCCGACGCTCAGGCCTACCCGACCTCGTCTGGCTCAACCGTCCTTCCTTCGCAGCACGGCAAGACCTCGTCCTTCTTCCAGGCCGAGGGCGTGCAGCAAGAGTTCGCTTACATCCCTGACGATGGCTCCGCGACCTACGTCGTAAACGTCGAGACCAACACCACCCAGCAGCTCGCCGGCCCCTCCACCAAGGACGCAAACGCATTCTACTTCGCCGGCTTGACCTCCCTCGTGCAAGTCGACTCCACTGGCGCTGTCAGCTACCTGCCGTACAACCAGAACGACACCAGTGCGAACGCAGCCGCGAAGTGGAGCAGCGTTGCGAACCTCGCTAGCGCTGCACCGGCCAGCAGCTCTGCGGCTGCGAGCGGTACCGGCACTGCTAAGGCGAGCGGCACTGGCTCGGCTAAGCCTTCGTCTACCTCCGGCTCTTCGGGATCCAGCTCGGGTTCGTCGAACTCGAGCTCGAGCAGCTCGGGCGATGCGAACGCCGCTGTCGCCGTATCGGCGCGCGGCGTGATGGCGACTGGTTTCGCTGGCGCGTTCATGCTCGCGCTTGCTGCCATCGCAGTCTAAGGGACGACGTGACATCTGTACCCTAACGCACTCACGGACATATCGTGCCCACACCGGACATCATTCTCTCATATCGTCTTACTCACCATACTACTTGAGCTTTTCGATTTTAGTAACGCTTTGCCGTTCGTAACCCGCTTTGTCTTTCATTCGCGTTCTACTGTGTGTCGGCTTTGGTCCGACGCATTACTGTTGGCTTGTCCGTGGAATGCAGTACCAGTTCAATGTCCACCTTTAAGGTTTCTTGTCCAGAAGAAGTCAACGCACGAACAGCTGCTAGGGTATATATCTCAGACGACAGACAAAGTACGCGTTCAAGGGAAACAATCAAACGCCGAAATGCACGAACGGGGCCCACTTCACAAAGTTTTGCTCCCCGACCTTCTCTCTCAAGACCTTCGCCGCGTCGTGCAACGCGTACGCCGCTCCCGTCCGCCCAGCCCCGACCGCACCCGAGCTCCGAAGCTCCAGCAGCTTCTTATAGTACGCCTCAGCCACAATAGGCGCATCCTCGTCTCCTATTGACCACATCGTCGCGATGACGCCTTTGAACCCGACCACAAGCATCCCGGCGGCGAGGTGGGCGGACTCCTCGGGGATCTTCTCATCGCCAACGGCAGTCTGACAAGCCGATAGGAAGGCGAGTTCCGCGTTGTCAGCCACTGTGTTCATCAGCATCGACAGAGTCAGGCGTCCGTCGTAGAGGGCGAACGCGCTCTGTGTCGGATCGGTCGCGTCCTGTACTCCGTGACATGCAAAGTGCACCCATGGGTACTGGTTGATGACGGCAGCGATCTTCACTACGACGGCTTGCTCGTGTTCCAGGAGCGTGTATGCAGTCTCTGGTATAATGGCACTAATGCGAGCGCATTCTTTCCGCGTTCCAGGAAGGAAACTGAGGCCTGGAGTCGCTGGTTGCGCGACAACGAGCATGTTAGGCTGAGATGACCGATGGCTTGAGCCTTGGGTGCAACGAAGGAGCGCAGAGAGTGAAGGTGTGTAAGACGACACGACAAAATCGAAGACGTGTGGTCTACGGTGCTGAGTAGCATCGTAGATGCCCGCCGCATGAAGAGGAAGCTGAGTGAGCGGCCCCGTAGGGCACCATGTGATGTGCGGTAGCCTCGCCGAGTCAGATTGTGTCGCGATCTAGCAGTCCAGTGAGCGGATGTACAATCGTAACAGCGAAGGGTGCTCACGAGGCTCAGATGTTGCAGGATCGGCTGGACAACCCATGTCCAAAGTCGCGCTAAGATGCGACCGAACATATACGCGTCACCACGAGCAGGGCTCATGTCCGGCATCATGGTCCTGCGCGCACGAGTATGACATCGCTCAAGGTTCTGCATCCATAGAGAGCGCAACTGGTGTGCTCGCTTCTCTGTCAAATTAGGCAGAGGTATGCGTGCAATGGAGCCATCCAGACAAAGAGCCAAGGCATCGCAAATATGAGGGTGTACATTGATGAAGAACACGGGCCCGTCCAAATGCTCGAGCACTGGGAGCAGGCTGGCGAATTTGGGCGGATGTAAGAAGTCCTCGAAACCCAAACAACAACGAATCTCCCGTAATGTACGGTCATACTGGATGGCGAGTCGGCGATGACTGTCCGCCATGTCATTAGAGGGCGCGAAACTGGATACATGAGGCACAACTTCAACCAATTCCAGCGACGTCGAGAATTGCGGTAAATATCCCGAGCGTTGAAGTTGCTTTGAAACTTTTTCCAAATCTGCCGCGAGGTTAGGATGTTGCTCCTTCAGATCACTGACTTGAAACGGCAGGCGCAAGGAAATAATCTGCGACCAGATGAGTGATCTTCCAGCCTCCAACCACTCGATGGCCTGCGATAGCTTATCGAAATGAATGGCATCAGCAATCGCTGTGCTGACTGCATATGTGATTTGAGCGGATTCCTGGTATCTTCGCCTTATGCTGTGCCCAAGCCACACGATCTCAGGAAGGACACCCATGACATGAGAGTGCGCGCGCAGCAGTAACTCTGCAGAGCCGAGTGCAGGATATCTGGATAAGAAGGAGACACATTCCCGTGCCGATGCCAAGCGTATAGACGGCGTGCCCAGCAATTGCGCATTGGCTGCCATAAAGTGATCAACAACCGCGTCAAAATGCAATTGACTTGACTCTCGTTCGAGCTTGTGCTTCGACCAGCTGCCCAGCCGCCACAATCGATCAACGCGATCGGGATGCCCTTCGGGTGTGAGCTTGACAGCATGCTGTTGGTTTGAGATCGCACACTCGAGATCATCGAGCTCGCCGCGATGCTGGAAGCGATTGAAAAGAGCAACACCTAGGTCAGAAAGTCGCGAGGGTTTGTCTGGATGCCCTTCTGGCGTGAGCTCGACAGCGTGCTGGTGGCTTTCAATCCCACGCTCGAGATCGTCGAGCTCGCCAAGATGCTGAAAACGATTTACCAGAGCAACACCGAGTTCAGCAAGTCGCAGGGGCTTGTTTGGATGCCCTTCCGGCGTGAGCTCGACAGCGTGCTGGTGGTTTCCAATCGCGCGCTCGAGATCGTCGAGCTCGCCAAGCTGCCGGAAGCGGACCAACACGGCACCGCCGAGTGAAGCAAGTCGCCAGGGCTTGTCTGGATGTCCCTCTGGCGTGAGCTTGACAGCACGCTGGTGGTTTGCAATCGCGCGCTCGAGATCGTCAAGCTCGCCAAGATGCTGAAAACGAATTACCAGAGCAGTACCGAGTTTAGAAAGTCGCTGAGGCTTGTCTGGATGTCCCTCGGGCGTAAGCTTGACAGCGTGCTGGTGGTTTTCAATCGAACACTCGAGATCGTCGAGCTCACCAAGATGCTGGAAACGATTTACCAGAGCAGTACCGAGTTCAGAAAGTCGCTGAGGCTTGCCTGGATGCCCCTCGGGCGTGAGCTCGACAGCGTGCTGGTGAATCTCAATCGCGCGCTCGAGATCGTCGAGCTCGCCAAGATGCTGGAAGCGATTGAACAGAGTAACACCGAGTGAAGCAAGTCGCCAGGGCTTGTCTGGATGTCCTTCGGGCGTGAGCTGGACAACATGCTGACGGATTTCAATCGCACGCTTGAGATCGTCGAGCTCACCCAGATGCCGGAAGCGATCTAACAGAGCAACACCTAGTGAAGCAAGTCGCGAGGGCTTGTCTGGATACCCCTCGGGTGTGAGCTTGACAACGTGCTGGTGGTTGTCAATTGCACGCTCGAGATCGTCGAGCTCGCCAAGGTGCCGGAAACGATCTAACAGAGCAACACCGAGTGAAGCAAGTTGCCGGTGCTTGTCTGGATGCCCCTCGGGCGTGAGCTCGATGGCGTGTCGGCAAGTGGCAATGGCTTCATTGAGATTACTGAGCCCTCCGACATGCTGGAAGCGACCCAGCAAAGCAATGCTGAGATTGACAAGTAGCCCAGCCTTGTCTGGATGTCCGATAGGAGTTAGATTGATAGCGTTTCGGTAGAGAGCAATTGCTCGCTCGAGATCAGTGAGCTCGCCAATGTGCCGGAAACGAGTCTCTAGGGAAGCACCGAGATCATGAAGCCGTGTAACCACCTCAGGATGCCCTTCTGGCATGATGTCGACCGCTTTCTGGTCAGCTATGACTGCGCGCTCGAGATCATCGAGCTTTCCGAGGTGCTGGAAACGAATAATCAAGGAGTTGCCAAGCCATTGGAGTCGTCTTGACATGTTGACTGTGTCATCATCAGACGTGAGCGCTATAGCGTTTTGGTAGGCTACAATGGCACGCTCGAGATCATCGAGGCGACCTAGGTTCAGAAAGCGGGACAAAAGAGAGTGGCCGATATGAAGGAGCTCTGAAGGATCGTCTGAATGGATCCGGGCAGCTTCGACAGCATGTGGGCTGAGGCGCGGAGAAGCGTCACTCTCTTCATGACGGCCAAGGACAGAGCTCAGAGAGCTGCTCGAGTCCGCGGATAGTGTGGGTTCATCGATATCGTGTTGGGCTACTGCAGCGTTATTGCTGGGTTCCTAAGTCTTGTGGTTCAATTGTACGCACGCGAAGATTGTTTGGGCATCCTCCGGGTGCTCCGATTTTGCGCACGGGTGACTTGCCGGGGAATCCTGCTGTCGTCCCGACTGTACGCCCGCAAGGATGGCTGGGGTATTCTCTGCTCTAGGTATCAGCATGACTAGGGGGTACACATAGGCGGAACTGCGAAGCGGAAACGCACGGGTTGGGAGCGAAGATGTGAGCCACGGGGGATGACTGTGAGAAAG
>KV424622.1:0-45512 GCA_001632445.1 Peniophora sp. CONT
ATTGAGGGCCGTTTTGGGCCAAAACCTTGTCGCTGATTGTCATGAATGAGCCCGGAATGGCGAGAACCTTGTCGCCAGTTGTCATGATTGAGCGCCGCGCAGCGCGAAAATAGACGGTCGTGACTGGCAAACCGACTGCCGTGTACGCCCAAAACTGTCACAATAGGCGTGGACGCATCGGAAGTCCGAGGGATCGCAAGCGGAAGGCGTAGGGCATTTCTGGGAGCAGAAGAAAAAATGGCTTTATTCGGCGCTTACTTGCCATTTTGGGACCTCTGTAGCAAGCCTTGTCGCTTTTGTCATGATCGAGGCCCAGAACTTGTCATGATTGAGAGGTCCGGTCGGCGACAGACGTTGGTAGGAGCTTCCCGGGGCCTGTTCAGGTTGTCTAGAGCAGGGCCGGTCGAGTCCTTCTCATCAGCGTCAGCTTCCGGCTCCACGAGCGTGACGTCCCCGTCTTCCGTCGTCTCCGTTGCCGGACCCTCCAGTCGTTGTCGTTTGACGTTTTTACACCCATCGATGCAGTGTTCCTCGTCAGAAATATCTCGCTTGAGCGCAGTGGGAGTAACAGTATGTGGCCCAAGGGAAGATGTCTTCGCGGTAGAACCCGCTTGCCTTCGAGTTTGCATGGCTGACGACGCGTTACCACCTTGTATAGAGAGACGCGAGCTCAGGTGCGAGATGGACTCGCCAAGGAGAAGGTTGGTAAAGTGGGGAGGCTCGCAGCTTGAGAATGTACTGGGCCCTCCGGGAGGTACCGGTGTAGAGGAAGATGACGGTTGAAGGCAAGCCGCGCTTCTGCGCCATCGGCTCTCAGTCAACTCTCGGTATGCAGTCCAAGTGTGAAGATTCATGCTACTTAACCGGAAAAGGCAGTTGTGCTTGTAGGTTGTGACAAAGTGGAATTCATTAATGGCGAGTTGTCAAGTATGGCGGATGATAAATGTATTCCGATTTCAATTCACTATTCAGCTATTCCTACACCGGCGCCAAGCCCAGAACTTCGTCAAGCTTGGTCCAGAATTGCTCCTTCTTCTCGTCCCACTTCTCCTCCCAGTACAATGTACAGTCTATGCAGAAGCCACCCTTATCTTCATCCGGCAGGTCCAAAGCCAGCAACGCATCATATCCGGCGATTGGGTCGACCCAATACTTGCGCAGGTCCTCCTTCTCGATGATAGAGAACCATTTGGGGTATCGGAGGCTTCGACTTCGCGCCGCGCAGGTTGACTTCTTCCCCGACGCTCCCTGGTCATCCTTCTTACATCCTCCACTTCTTGATGGGGGTTGTGTCATGACTTGCATCCAAATGGTCATGCAATACTGCCTCGCATGCGTGAGCGTCTTGTAATCGGCATGCCGAAGCGGTGAAACGTTCTCCTCGTCCTGCCCAAATTCCGGCAGGCGCAAAAGCTCGTAAAACGCGCTCTTCCGTATTCCCGGGATATCAGAGTCCGTTGAGAGTTGCAAAGCAGCTATCGCGTCGTCGGCGCAGTTCTCTGCTTGGGGGCTGATACGGGACAGATCGGTTGGCCAGAAGTTGCCAAGTTCTTCCGCTGCCCAGGCATGAGTGCCTTCGAACTTCAGAATGTGTGCGGCGCGAGCGACTGCTCCAAGAAGATTCAGCGTGACCTGCTGCTTGTTACGCGTACTAGGATGGTTTATAAGTATTGAACGCGAGAACAGGTAGACGAGCAAGGGCGTACATCGTAAGTGGATTTTCCATAGTCTCTAGCAGCTGCTCGACATCAAATGCGCGTAGACCCTCTACAGACAGCACGTAAAGTGGGTACGTGGCTCCAGCTTCAGCATCATAGTCTTCGGCAGGACGGTACGGGTCCGAGAACAGGTCACGAAAGTAGGAGGATTGGGCGGATAGGAGAGTCTTGTGTAGGCGGAAGAGAGTGCGGCCGACTTGTAGCACCACGCTGCCGTCTTCATACCAGAACCTTTCGCTACGCTTTGGCCCGCCTTCAACGGGGGTAACAGAGCGCGAGATAGTCCTCCCCGCATGAGCGCCTCTGGCGTCGTCCTCTTCGACAAGCGTAACGTCTCCTTCTTCCCCTGCCCTATCAGCAGAAGCGTTTGTCCTGGTCCTCTTTGGCGGACGGGATTCGGCGAGGTTCGGTTCATCCTCAGAGTGTTCCCGCTTAGTGACGGTAGGCGACTTCCGACGCGACGGAGACGATTCCTGCGCGTCTGACGTTTTGTTGCTTCGGGTGTGCATGAAGATATAGAGAATCGACGAAATCAAGGGCAGCTAATCGAATGATTCCCGAAAGTCGGTATTGACGATGGTGCAGTTTCGTGCGCGATGATCCTCGTGGTTGGGAAGTGAAAGCATCCGCCATCAAGACGGTCGCGCCACTCGGCAACAGCCCTCGTGGGTAGAAATTTCCACAAACGGACGTTATCATGTACATAACCGTGTATGCGGGCAGCTTCAACATAACATTATTGCTCATGAATGGTTGTGCTAACTACAGTAATTGTTCAAGCATGCGTGCGTAGGTCATTGCGAATCAATGAAACGCCACAAGAAGAAATCCATGTTGCTGCCGCTTTCTACTGGGTGTCCGCGGCTACCGGCGTGGGGGTTAAGCCCAGCGGTTCATCAAGCTCGTCCCAGAACTCTTTGGCCTTCTTCGTCCACGCATCCTTCCAAGACGAAAAGCATGCATCACAGATGCCGTTCTTGTCCTCATTCTCTAATTCCAGGAGTCGCAACGCGTCGAATCCGGCAACAGGATCGATCCAATGGTCGTGCAATCTCTCCTTTTCGACGGTGGCGGTCCACATCGGGTATGAATATGCAATCCCTCGCGCGGCGCAGCTGGACTCCCCTCCCTTGTTCTTTTCGTGTGCTTGACAATCAGTACTCTGCGGTGGGGGTTTGAGAAGGACAGTCATCCAAAAAGCGGCACAGAACTGTCTCGCCCGAGTAAGAGTGTTGTAAGTAGCGATGGACAGTAGGGGATCTTCGTCGTCCTGCCCAAAATCCTTCGTACGTAAGAGCTCGTAGAATGCACCTTTGCAAATTTGAGGGACGTTGGCATCCTTCGCGATTTGCAAAGCGGTAGCGGCGCACTTGATGTAGCCTTCAGGCGCGACGGCGACGGAAGCGAAGTCACTGGGCCAGATTTGGTGAAGTTCGTCTGCCGCCCACGCGTGAGTGTCGGTAAATTTCAAGGCATGCGCCGCTCGTGCGATGGCACCGTAATCATTGTTACCGAGGGATCGGTCTCGGAATCTATCATCGTCAACATGCAGTCTATGAGTTTGGTGGAGGTCGGCTACTCACGTTCGGAACGAATTGTCAGCAGCTTCCAATAGTTGCTCGAAGTCGGATACGCGCAAGCCTTCGACGGACAGAACGTAGAAGGGAAGAGTAGCTCCAGGAAAAGCTTCAAAGTCTTCCGCAGGGCGATAGGCATCGGCGAAGAGTTCACGGAAGAAAGATGATTGAGACGACAGTAAGGTCTTGTGTAATCTGAATAAGGTGCGGCCAACTTGTACGACAACACTGCCGTCCTCGTAAAAGAACTTGTCGTGGCGCTGTAATGGACGTCCACCGGGGCCACGAGGGGCCGGAGAGACGCGAGTCTGCTGAGCGTCGGTGCCCTCGGAGACAGAGGGCTTGTCGCTGGTGTCGGGCTCCTCCACGAGTGTAATATCCCCGTCTCCAGTTGCATCGTCCGCGGCGGCGTTCAGGCGCTGGCGTTTGCCGCTCTGAGCTTCCGAAGATAGACGCTCGTCGGATGCATCACGTTTCAGAGTCGAAGATGGTCCGGTTGCCCGCATAGGAGACGACGTATTCGCTGCGGACGATCCTTGCCTTCAAGTCTGCATGAGGATATCTGGAAAGCTCTTTGAGGTGTATGGGCGATGGTGACGGTCGAAACTGAAAGACCACGCGAACCAGACGCAGGTGTCATTTAGCCACGCGAGCAGCATGGGGCGTGAGAACTGTTTCCCTGGGTACTGTTGGAGCCGTGAACGACGGTCTTTCTCTTACAGCTGGAGACAGGCCAAAGCGGTCGATGTAGTAACACCCGTAACTATTCAGTGGGCTCAAACATTATGCATCAGGCTTCACATCGCACGATGGATTTGAGTAATTGTCGTAGAGAACCTTTTTTGGAACGTTTGGCTACTCGCAGCAACATCTTAGCAGCCCCCGTGAACGTTATAAGAGGGGACAGTTTGTGAGCCGCCGAGTCATGGAGCACTTCACTGGTGGGCGTTCCGGGCGTCGAAGACTTGGTTCGACCCGGTCTTTCTCTCCTGTTCCACGCGCACTTGACTACGTCGTGGCGGCGAGAAGAGTAAATCCGCGCAAGCTTCGGCACAATGATGTCTCGTGCGTGTCAAGATGTCATAGTCGTTACGCTGGGACTGTGCAACGTAGGTTATACATGACGCGACATGGACTCGGACCATTTCAAACTCAACTAGCCTACTACTTCCACGGTTTCCTGGGCCTCAACCGGTACCAAGTCCAAAGCTTTATCCAGTCCTTCCCAGAATTGTATAACCTTCTTCTTCCACATATCCCTCCAAGATCGCCTGCATTCAGCGCAAAACCCACCCTTGTCCTCCTTAGGAATGTTAAACTTCCGTAACGCTCTGAACCCGGCGACAGGGTCGATAGAGTATTTGCGTAGATCCTCGTCCCCGACGAATGTCAGCCATCCGCTCTTCAACATAGACTCGCTGCGGGCCCCGCATCGCGTCTTCCCCCTTTTATTCTCCTGCTCCACGCATAGGTCACTCCGTGGCGGTGGGATAAGTAGAACGTCCATCCAAACTTGCGCGCAATGCTGCCTCGCACGGGTGAGTAGGTTGTAATCAGCGTGGCAGAGTACTAGCGGCGTGTCCTCGTCATTCTGACCAAAGTTCGGCAGCCGTAGAAGTTCGTAGAAAGCAGCTTTGCGTATTTCGGGGATATCCGCATCTCTCGAGAGTTGCAGAGCAGCCATTGCATCTTCGATACATTCTTCTGGTACGTCTTCAACTTCCGACAAGTCGCTCGTCCAGTACCAATCGAGTTCGTCCTTCGTCCACTGGAGCGTGTGCGCGAACTCCAGAATGTGCGCTGCACGAGCGACGGCACTAAGGACATCAAATGTGGGGCGATTCTTCAGCCGCGTTCTGGTATCGTCAATATACGATTCCTTGACATAGATATCGAGACATACATGATATGGGGGTTCTCGAGCGTTTCGAGGAGTCGCTCAAAGTCGAAGACACGTAAACCCTCCACGGATAGCACGTAAAATGGAAGTATGACTCCAGCTCCAGCATCATATTCATCAGCGGGGCGATAAGGGTCTATGAAGAGCTCGTGGAAGAAGGACGACTGGGCGGACAAGAGGGACTTGTGTAGTCTGAATAGAACGCGTCCGATTTGCAAGACCACGCTGCCGTCTTGGTACCAGAACTTGTCGCTGCGCTGCGGAGCGCGTTCTTCGGGACCGGCAGAGCGCGTAGATGGTGGCGGGACACGCGGGCCTTGCTCTTCGCCTTTCGGATTTGTAAGAGGACTGGAGGATGTGTTGCCACCTGATTCTTCGACGAGCGTTCGGTCACTGTTCTCTGTCAAATCCGGTGGTAGAGGATCTAGTCGTTGACGTTTTGAGGGAATGTCTGTATCATCAGGGTGCTGCTCATCTCCAGGACGGTCGCGCTTCGATGTGCCGGGAGAACTGGGTAATGGCGCAGGCGAAGACTGCTTAGTGACGGAGGTCCCGCCTTGGCTTCGTCTTTTCATGCTATTCAGCCTCGACAGTGTGCAAGTTTAGCTACTAGCTAGAGAGGCGACAACGAAAATGAAGCCAGCCAGTAGGCGAATTAAAGTGATGAAGGTGGTAACTCTTAACTTACCCAGATGACCGGCTTTTGTTTGTTCGTATTTACCTCTTTTTCACCGTTTGCCTTCCCGATCGCTCGCGCTGCCTTCACGATACCACCCAGAGCCAATGAGGATGGATGCTCTGCCTGCTCTCCATCTCACTACCAATGACGGTCGTGCAAAATTTGCCTCTACACGGGCCCCGTCTACGCGACGACTGTTCAGTGCCACGTGCTTTCGTACCGGCGCCCGGCTGAACTGTCTATTCCTCTCTACGTACACCTCGCACTGGCCTCTGTCTCACTCTTTCCATCCATGCTTTCAGAAGCATTTACCTTCGAAAGGCGGTCGACCGCCCTCACACATGGTATTGCGGCAGGACAACAGTGAACACGTCACGCGTTCACATGCCGCGCGAGCATCCGAGGGCATGCCGCATGCGTTTCTACCTCCGTCGACTGCTATAGTGCCTTCAGCTACGATAAGCTTCGCATCATCCATGATGCATGATGTCGCGTATGCCAAGCTCTATTCTATGAGGTCGTGTACGCATCCGGCCTCTTCGCCGATGAGTACGAGTCCCGGTACACCATGATGCTAGGTTTCCATGCAACTCTGAACGGCCTCGCAAATGGATACGGCATGGCCGGCAGTTGCAAGATTTTGGCTCCAGATGTGGCGGATCTCGGTCCTACGGTGCAGGAGAAGATGTTAAATTGGGACTCGCAGCGGCTTTTCCTTCACGACTCGGCGACGCGTCGCTGCGCGAGCGATCTTCCACGAAGTAGTCGGGGCATTTCAGACCCGGCAACCTCTCGCACTATTGATAGACGGATGAAAAGACCTATCTGCTCTCGATGCTGCTCAAATACGTGCGCGCACAAGACGGCATCGCGATTGCGACTGCATCGACCGCTTTTGCTTCCCTTCTCTATCCCGGCGGCCGAGCTGTGCATTCTGCGTTCTGCGTTCAAGGTTATCTCCGTCCATGCAGTGCTAGGTTGTTCGTCTGCTGATGTATTCTCCGATGCTGCAGTGCTACGACCTACCTCAACACATTTAGTCTGACAAAACGGTGTATTGAGTTGGCAATATGCGCATTGGTGTAAGCTGTAGTCGATCACGGCATAGTTTTAATGCATACCTTGCGATGGATGACATGATTCATAAGCCTTTGGTCGTGCTGTTATTGGACCAGCGCGATTAGTTCAATATTTGGACATGCAGCGCAGGTACAACTTGCTAGCACCTCGCACAGTATCTCGGCTTCAGACGGACTCGTATACGTGCACTGTAAGCTGCGTAGAGCATAGGTGTGAGCGGTAGAGATGTCGACTCCGACCACAACATGATCCAAATGAAGTAGCTTAGGAACATACAACGGGCCGCCACGAACATGCTTCCGGGCCGGACCGTGCGCTGCTTGAAACTCAGCATAACTTCATTGGTATGAACGTTTTGCTGAAGTGCTGAGAGTTGCAAGATGAGTGTGAGCGAAGAATACAGTCGATGTTTCGGGGCGAAGCCCCGGGTTGTAGTCAAGGATCAAGATGAAGGCGCGAGTGGCGCTGCATCCGACCGCGTTTCGGCAAACGCGGACCGGGTCTTGCCGAGTCCGGGTTTAGAATTTATAGTCATACTGCTCCATTTAAGGCAGGTGTTATGTGTTGAGCAAGTAAGGTATGTAGGATATGGTATGCGAGGAATGCTGTAGGTTGCTTCGAGATCCAACTAGCCAACCACTTCCACCGTTTCGTCCGCCTTCTCCGCCTCCTTCTCCGGCACTAAGCCCAGAACCTCGTCCAACCCGTCCCAGAACTGACGCATCTTCAGCTGCCAACCCTTCTTCCAGGCCTGCCTGCAATCGAAACAAAACCCAGACTTCTCCTCCATAGGCAGGTCAATGGTCTGCAACGCTCTGAAACCGGCGACGGGGTCAATCAGGTACTTGCGCAAATCCTCGGATACGACAGTTGCGTGCCACTTGGCGGTGCGCGAGTTGGAATTTCGTGCAGCGCAGACTACATCTCCTGTCTTCTTCTCTTCTTCTGCACATGAATTGACTCGCCGCGGCACGGTAAGGATAATATCCAACCACGTCTGCGCGCAATACTGTCTCGCCCTCGTAAGAATGTTGTAATCGTTGTGACACAGTAAAGGCACGTCCTCGTCGCGTTGCCCGAAATTGGCCAGTCGCAAAAGCTCGTAAAAGGCGCCCTTGCGGATTCCAGGGACATCAGCGTCCACTGAAACTTGTAAGGCTGTCATCGCGTCGTAGGAATAGTCTGTTGCCTGGCTAGTAATCTCGTCTAAGCCGCTCGGCCAATATTCAAGAAGCTCGTCCTTCGCCCACGCGTGAGTGTTCTCGAACCTCAAAACGTGTGCTGCTCGGGCGATGGCGTTAAGCTTATCGAGGGGTGGGCTCTCCATGTTGCGAGTACTGGCATGATCAGTACGTACATGAATCACGAGAGAGAGAGAGGAATGCGAGCTTACTGCGTGTATGGGTTCTCGAGAACTTCAAGTAGTTGTTCGAAGTCGAATGTGCGCAACCCTTCGAAAGAAAGCACATACAAAGGAAGCAACACTCCCGAGCCGGCGTCATATTTCTCTGCAGGACGATATGGGTCCGCGAATAGATCCCGCAGAGAGGAAGACTGGACGCTGAGAAGTGATTTGTGTAGCCTGAAGAGCACGCGTCGGATTTGCAAGACTACACTGCCATCGTCGTACCAGAATCTCTCGTGGCGTGCTGGCGCAGGCTCGTCGGGACTAGGCGACCGCATTGATTTCGGGGAGGTATGCGAGTCTGGTTCATCGTTTGCAGTGAGAGGTGATAAAGCAGCATCCACGTCAGCCTTTTCCTCCTGGATGAGCGTTGGGTCTCCGTTCCCCGTCGAAGTAGATGGCACGGGGTCTGTCTTCTGACGCTTTGCGGGGTTGTCTCCAGCGTCGCGCTGGTCTCCGTCTCCAGGAGGTCCGCGCTTCGAATTGGCGGGAGAGCTGGCTTGTGGCGCGGGCGAGGTCTCTTTGGCGATGGATGTCCTGCCTTGGCTTCGTCGTTTCATGTAGCCTTAAGCCGGTGAAGGTTTGGAGATGACCAGGTAGATTGCACTGAGTACGGTGTTAGAGAGTAGTCTGCCTGGAGGAGGCCGAAGGTGGTAGTCAAGGTGCAAGCATGGGTGGCGCCGCATCAAGCCGCGCCGGCACGCGAGAGTGCAGACGTAAACGCAACTTCGCTCCGACTTTTCAACATGAAACAGATGCCGAGCTCTTATGACATACGACTATATAATTTTTCGAGCAAGCGAACTATGATAGGTTGATATGGATGGTATGGCATTACGAGACGCGATATGGGGCGCTTTTCACACTCAATGGGCCTACTACTTCCACAGTTCCTTACGCCTCCCCCAGCGCCGATGCCAGAACCTTGTCAAGTCCTGCCCAAAACTGCGCCATTTTATTCCTCCATACAACCTTCCAGGATCTCCTGCACTCGCTGCAAAACCCGACCTTGTCCTCCTTCGGAAGGTTGATGTTCTGCAACAACGCTCTGAATCCAGCGACAGGATCAATCGAGTATTTGCGCAGTTCCTCGTCCTCAATGAACGTGAGCCATCGCCCCTTCAACAGGAGATCATTTCGAGCCGCGCAAGGCGTCTTCCCTTTCCTATTTTCTAGCTCCACGCACGGCTCACTCCGCGGAGGCGGGATAAGAAGGACGTCCATCCAGACTTGCGCACAATACTGTCTTGCACGTGTAAGGATGATGAAATCGTCGTTCCGAAGTTGGAGGGTGTCCTCCTCGCGTTGCCCAAAGCAAGGTACCCGCAATAGCTCGTAAAAAGCCCCCTTGCGGATCTCCGGTACGTCGGCGTCCGTGGAGACTTGCAAGGCAGTCATTGCAGCATATATGCAGTTCTCTGGCTCGCTGGCGATGACAGGTAGATTGCTTGGCCAATAGTTCATGAGCTCAGACTTCACCCACGCGTGGGTGTCCTCGAATTTCAGGACATGTGCCGCACGGGCGATGGCATAGAGTGTGTCAGAGGGCGGTGTGACCTTATTGCGAGCGCTGAGCTTGTTAGTATGTAGTCCGGAGAAAAAAAAGGAGAAGAGTACACTCACTTTGTATGCGGATTCTCGAGTATTTCCAGTAGGCGTTCGAAGTCGAAAACGCGCAAGCCTTCTACTGACAACACGTATAACGGAAGTAATACTCCAGTTCCAGTGTCATACTGTTCAGGAGGATGGTATGGATCCGCGAAAAGATCCCGAAAGTACGAAGATTGAACGCCGATGAGGGATTTGTGTAGTCTGAAGAGTACGCGTCGAACTTGCAGGACTACACTGCCATCGTCGTACCAGAATCTCTCGTGGCGTGTTGGTGCAGGCTCTTCGGGACTGGGCGATCGCATTGATTTCGGGGAGGTATGCGAGTCTGGTTCTTCATTCGCAGTGAGAGGTGATAAAGCGGTATCCACGTCAGTCTTCTCCTCCTGGACGAGCGTTCGGTCTCCAGTCTTCGTCGAAGCAGATGATGCTGGATCTATCCGCTGACGCTTTGTAGGTGTATCTCCAACGTCGATCGGTTCTCCTTCTCCAGGAGCTCCACGCTTGAAGTTGACGGGAATACTGGCTTGCGGCGCGGGCGAAGTCTCTTTGGCGATGGACGTCCTGCCTTGGCTTCGTCGTTTCATGCCAAGGTCAAGAGTGTGGGAGTTTGACAGGTGACAGGAAAGGTAGCGCTGGAGACAATGCCAAATAGCAGGCTGGAGGGCGAAGGTGGTAGTCAAGGTGCAAGCGTGAGTGGCGCCGCATCAACCCGAACCTTGCAATAAACGGAGCGTGCGAACCGAACATCCAGACGCGGCCCGAATTTTCCTTTCCGATTTTCGACGTCACGCACACGGATTTTTCTGTCAGACGATGCAAGATCGATTGCGCTCAGGTTTGCTCGACCTAGCCGCCCAGCGCGGCTTTTCCTTACGACCACCACCGACCCGACCTTCGCTCTTTCCCTGTAGATATTTCTCCTCTTCCCCGGCCGCTTGCGCCTCTGTAAAAAAGAAGATGCCACCGAAGAAGGCTGCTCAGCCCGAGAAGAAGATTCTTCTCGGTCGTCCATCTAACAACCTCAAGATCGGTATCGTCGGTGCGTATTGTATGCTTTCCCAACCATCTAAGTAGCTCACTCATATCTGCACATAGGTCTTCCAAACGTCGGCAAGTCCTCGTTCTTCAACACGCTTTCCAAGACCGGTACGCTTCATCGGCTGTATTATATCTATCGACAGCTCACCGATGAATAGACCTTGGAAAGTCTGCCAACTTCCCGTATGCCACGATCGAGCCTGAGGTGCGTCTTTACTGCCAGTTTCATATTCAAGAATAATTTTGTGACGTGTCATAGGAAGCCCGCGTCCATGTCCCTGACCCGCGCTTCGAATGGCTATGCGAGCTCTACAAGCCCAAATCGCGCGTTCCAGCCCATCTGACTTGTATCGATATCGCCGGTCTGACAGCTGGCGCATCGACCGGCGCTGGTCTTGGCAACCACTTCCTGGCCAACGTCCGTGACGTCGACGGTATCTTCCAGGTCGTACGTGCATTCGATGACGCCGAGGTTATTCACGTCGAGGGCGACGTGAACCCTATCCGTGATATGGAGATTATCTCGACGGAGCTGCGTCTTAAGGATGCGGAGTGGGTTGAGAAGGAGCTTGAGCGTAGGAAAAAGACTTCGCGTTCGCTTGGTAGCACTTCGCTGGCAGACAAGGCGAAGAAGGAGGAGATTGTAGGTTTCAACTTTTTCATCGTTGATATGTGCGCTTACGCAGGTGTGACAGGCTACTATTGAGCGCGTATTGACTTTGATCGGCACTGAGGGTAAGGACGTCCGCAAGGGCAACTGGAACCCGAAAGAGGTTAGCTATCCCGTTTCTTGTCATGTCCCCTTCGTTCGTAAGATGAGAAAGAGCGATACGCTCGATTTAACCCAGCTCGTTGAAGCGGGAGTAACGCCCCATTATGCTCATGAGATAAATTCATACTCTGACTCCTTCCTCACACTTCGCCCTTCTTCACATTACCTTACGCTAACTTCCTACCCAGGTCGAGCTCATCAACACCCTGCATCTCCTCACCGCCAAACCCATCACCTACCTCGTCAACCTCAGCGAAAAGGACTACATCCGGAAGAAGAACAAGTGGCTCCCGAAGATCAAAGCTTGGATCGACGAGAACAACCCCGGCGACCCGCTTATCCCCTTCTCCGTCGCGTTCGAGGAGCGTCTCGCTCAGCTGGGTCCTGAGGAGCAGGCCGAGGAGGAGAAGGCTGCTGGTGCGACGAGCAACATGGGCAAGATCACCATTGCTGGTTACACGAGCTTGGATCTCATTCGGTACTTCACTTGCGGTCCGGATGAGGTTCGCGCTTGGACTATTCGCCAGGGGACCAAGGCGCCTCAGGCTGCCGGCGTCATTCAGTAAGCTCGCTTCTCAGTCTTTCGCCATCCCATTGCTAACGCGTTTGACAGCTCGGACTTCGAGAACAAGTTCGTGTGCGGTGAGATCATGGCGTATAACGACTTGCACGAGTACGGTAGCGAAGCAGCCGTCAAGGCAGCAGGCAAGCTCAGGCAACAGGGCAAGCCGTACGAGAGTACGTCTCTGTCGTTTTATCATCCGTCGTGCTCCTCGCTGACGCAGATTACCAGTGGTCGACGGCGATATCGCCTACTGGAAGTCTGGCGCTTAAGTCGCGATTTGCATGCATACGAATAAATCAACCTACTGTGTATATCTTAGTCTTTTCGTGCCGTATGGGCCTCTCGCCCCGGCTATCATCATCTTGCTCACAGGGAACGAAGTAGAAGCCGGAATATATTGAGAGTAATGGGTTGCTTGAGTCATTGGCGTGCTTTCAGGCGGCACATGAAAGTATTAGGGCGATCCACTGATCTAGACGTCTGACTCGCCTGAGAATTCATTCGGTGTCGCTCACGCCGGCGTACAAGGCCGTGAAAGTATATATATTCCTACTACCTCTACTCATTCGCCACTACTCGCTCTCCTTTTCTTGACAGATCTTCGAGGTCTCCCAGCATTACGTAGGTTCTCGCAACATCAACACACGCGCGCAAGCTCTCACCCAATATACGTAGTCTATACATACAGCCAAAGCACCATACCATGTCGCCCCACGACACCAATGCTCACTCTTCAACCAGCGTAGATGAGAGCGTCGTCGAATTCGTTCAGCCGATCCGCAAGATCCTCACCTCGCCGGATGTGGACTTGCAGACAGTCAGTCTCAAAGTAGTGCGGCGGAAACTCGTGGAGGGAGGGTACGCGGACGAGGTGTCGTTGAACGCGAAGAAACCTGCGCTCGATAAGCTTATAGCGGCGATCTTTGATCAAGTCATGAAGCGTCCCGGCGCGGAGAGGGTCTATGATAGTGAAGAGGATGAGGTGGAGGTAGAGACAAAGGATGTGAAAGTGGATGTGGAGGGGACGGACGACCTGGGAGTCATTGAGACCAAGTTGGCGAGGTTATAGTATGCTATAGTCTAGGTCAACTGCGAGAGGCAGGGATGTTGAAGGTTTAGAGGGTTCAAAACGTTTAATGCATAACGTGCAGTACTTACTGGTGTAGTCGTCAATACGCGTGACGTCATGGTGTAACACGGAAATGCCCGAGCGACATTGACGCGTCGCGCGCGTTCGTGTTGACGTTCCTCCCCTGCACAACCACAACCTACCTATACCCTTCGCAAGACCGACGCGTCGAAATGTCTGGCATGTCTTTCTGCTAACTTAGGAACTTCTGGATGATGCGCTTATACTTTCTGCGCCTGCAGCGTCACAGTCTTCAACTACAGCTACTACTGCAAGTTCTACGGACTCGCCGTCCAAAGGCGTCAAGCGCGAGGCAACAAACGAGGATCTTGAAATAGTACCCGAACCCCGCGTCAAACGGCAACGCAACGAGTCTCTACAGGATATCACCCTCGACGACGAGCCCGAGCGGGACCCGATGTTCTGGTACTCCGACGGTTCCGTCGTCCTGTCCGTGGCGGATACACTGTTCAAGCTACATCGCTCTCGCCTCGCCTCTCAGTCCACGTACTTACAAGACCTCTTTGACGGCGCTCCTGACGAAGACTATGATGCCGACGGGCAAACATCCCCACTGTATGTCGTTCGGGTGAAGGGTCTGAAGCTGTTCGACTTCTCCTCGTTGTTAAGCATTGTTGAGGACCCATTGTGAGCATTCTTGTGGTCTCTGCTTGCGATTGTATTCTCATGCATAACTACTTCTAGCAACAACAGACGTAACGAACCTGACTTCGCTCTATCCGCTGCCATTGCACGCGCAGCCAAGCTTCTCGGATTCGACCAAGCACTTTCTTGGGCCGTCGAGCAGCTAGAGAAAATGTGGTCAAACAAGATCACAGACGTCGAAAGCGGTCCTCTCGAACCCGCCCAGGAGGCACTAGAGCTGTCGCGCATCGTCGATATTCCCAGCATTCGTAAACGCGCCTTCTACGAGCTCATGCGGATGCCAAGCTTTGGGCAATCAGAAGCTATATCCTCGCTATCTGTGGCAGACTACAAAGTACTCACCTACGCCCGCGAGAAAATGGCTCAACATTGGTCCGACGTGATCAACAAGTCGCCTACTGGGAGGGCAGAGTGCTGCATCAAGAACCCCAGCAAGTGTTCGATAAAGAAGGACAACGCCATGACGCGCAATTATAGGTGGTGGGCGGTCGTGCACAGGGAGAACCTGTTGCAACATCATCTCCTAGATCCGCTTGGTGGATATTTGCGGCTCAAGATTTTACTGCCTCTAGAAGCGGCAAAAGATCCGGCGGTTTGGTGTTCTCATTGCTGTGAAGAAGGATTGGACAGACGCTCAGGAAGGCCTTTGGAAAGACCTAGACGAGTGGTTGGAGCTTCAGTGATAGAAATGCCCTTCATTATAACCCATACCAGACCAGAGACCCTACTCCCGATCAACTAATGCTTCATATTTACACCCTATTTCTTCCATAGCCAATTTACATTAACCGCAAGCGGAATGGATGAACGTAATGCGATTCGTAGCAGGTCGTCAAGAGTCTATGTGCGTAGAGATGTAACCATAAGAGGAAGGTTTGAAGCATACAAGATCAGAGCAACGTTCGGCAAGCAAAGAGGATATGAGCTGGTACTTGTGTCCGAGTATGAACATGAAAGAGACACCCGAAAAGTAACATGGGTATATGATGAGCCAGAGAAGGAGCAAAGACAGAGCACGAGACAGACTAATAGATGGAAACAAGATAACTAATACCAGAGCAAGACGGTCGTGGATATGATTCAATGACAGGCTGCCCTTACCGTCGCATACCGAAGCTTGTGACGCTCGAGTTCGGCTGGTGGCCGAGCGGCTTCCCACCGGATATCCCCTTATCCTTCTTACCGTCGCCAGTAAACGGTATGATGACCGGCATACTCAATCGCCGTCTCCAGCCTGACGTCTTGCGCTCGCGCACTTCAGGTGGTTGCCCGTTAGCCGCACGCTCGACGGTGCACGCAGGACAGGTGCAGTTGCCTGGGTGCGTACTGACGCCCAGTCCAGGGCTCGTTGCAGGCGAAGGTGAAGGGAAGGGTTGATCGGAAGATGTACGCGAGCTTAGACCACCCGCGGAGGAAGGCTGAGGTTGAGCGAGGTGTGTCGTACTTTGCGAATATCGCGTCGCGATGGGAAGAGCGCCCGAAGACATGGGCCGATTGTTGTATGAACGTCCGGCGTCGCTGCTGTACCCATCCCGTGACGAAGGTACTGGAGAACGACCGCCAGGCCTTTGTCGAACTTCTTCGCGCTGAGGCTCACGCGTACGGTATGCGGGATCAGGTGAATGGCCATAACGACGCGTGCCCTGCACCTGCTCGTCTTCTTCTCGTAGCCGCCCCAGGCCACGATCATCCTCAGGTCGCCGAGGTCCCTCATCTCTCCAACGACGGTCCCTCGACCTGTCCTCGAGTTCACGTTCACGACGCTCCAACTCCTCGAGTTCTGCCACCCGCGCCCGCCGTCGATCAAGGTCATCGACGTACATGGTCGTCGGACGCGTCGGAGTGGCTGACAGGTCCGCGATCTCGACCGAACGACGCACACGGTTATCGCCGAGATCCTGAGACCGTCTCGCTGTGGACGCGTCGTAAGAGCGCCGTATCAGACCATCGTCGACAGGAGACAATGGTGGGCGGGAGCCCGCGTTCGAAAGGAACTTGGACGCGATTTCCGTCACTGACTGGTTAAGCCGAGGGATATCGCGAGGTGGTGGAGATCCCGGACCAGTCTATATGCTGTGGTTAGTGATTGTGTCTAAAACTCCTCAAGCCGTTCTCGACGTACCGTTCGTGCCATCTTATCGCGAGCGATAGACGTCGAGCTTCCGGTACTCCTCATGGTATCCGTACGATCAAATGTCCCCCGTCTAGGTGTGACAGAGTCAAGACTGCGAGCCTTGTCTGGGCCACTAGCAGTCGGAGAGAAGTCGCGGTCTTCGAGATAGTCGCCTTTGGGAAGTGTGCTGGCGCCAGTTCCCAACCGCGGGGAGCCTGCGCGTGAAGGATTCAAGCCATAGGACGCCGACCCGCGATCTCGCGAGAACGGTGTGGATGGCTTCGTTGGCGAGGACGGCCTCAATGCAGGCGCCGTAGGAGTACTCGGCCGAGATGGTCGAGAAGAGTGATCATCGCGCGGTTTATCTGAGTCTGGTCGGCCAGGCACTGCTGAAGATGATGCCGAGGTTGCAGGTGAAGGCTGAGAGTAATCATATGGCTGTGATGGACCAGAACGGGAGCCTTCAGTCGAAGCGGGAGCAGTGTTGGGTTGGGACGATGAGTCAGATACTTTGGACAGAGCGCTGCCTTCTGCAGAGACAGTGCGAGATCCTAGCGGAGGAGTGCTCTCCAAGGGCGAAGCCATGAGCTGCTTCATAGGTGATTCCGCTAAAGGTGTCGAGGGTTTGCTGACAGGTGGAAGTGGGAAGTGTGTCGGCGGGGTTGGGAACGAGGCCAGATTTGCCATGGACAGTGTCCTATTCCTATCCTCAGGTTTCATAAATCCGTTCTCCTCAGCGCTGGGTGTCGGAGGCTCATTGGGTGTCCGTGGTTGATCAAGAGGGGACTTTGGTTGTTCAGACGGCGTAGATGGCTGAAGATTTGCGAGGACGTTGGACGGTACAACATAGCGAGGTAGCGGAGAACCCCCTACGATAGATTTAGTAATGGTGAGAGCGCGAACATTATTTGTCGTACCCGATTGGGTCTGTTGAGCTTGAGGTTGAACGCGAGGAGGAGCATCCAAGTCGGGCAGTGGCTCTGGCGGGGCCGCCGTCCAACCACCCTCACAAAGTGAGCGCCATTCCCCGACAGAGCCGATTAGAGGTGCAAAGCGGCGCACACCCTCAGTCGCACGAAGCCATTCCGCATCGGCTAGGCGCGCGGCTGTGGCTGCTACACTGTATGTGATGGCCGTACTGCGCTGACTGACACCAAGCTGATGATTGCTGCGGAAAGCTCAGTTCAAGTGCTATCTCCCACACAGGTGTAGACCTACTACTTCTCCTGCGTCAGTTCTGGGCCCAGCGAAGTCAAGAGGTTGATGTATCGCGTATGTTCGTCGGCAGCATCGTATGTGTTCTTCTTAGCCTTCTTCTCGTATGATGCACCTGCATATAGTTTAGAAACTATACGATATATTGTAAACGCGTCACACACCAGCAGCCTTGATTCGTGCGTTTACGGCCGCCATACGGTCGTCATGGGCTTTCTCCTCCTTCTACGAAGTGCAGGACAGTCAGTAACTAATATTTCAGTAGAATATATGCACGTACTGCAAGCTTCTTGAACCACTTTCTGACCTCTCCCGTAACTGCATCACACTCCTTGTCTGCGATCTTCGCATATTTCGAGTCGATCTCGGACAGCGCGTCGAACAGGCTCGCACTCGAACTGAAGGCGTTACCTATCACACATGTCACTAAGTAGAACATAATATAGTTATAGCATACGCACTGGCAATGTCCCCCGTCGCCTTGCAACTCGACGCATCGCGCAAAGCTTTCGCGAGCTTCTTCTGAAGAGTAACAATGGCCCTAGCAGCCTCAGAGTAATCGTTCAAGACGTTGACAACAGTTTCCAAAGCCCGACATGATTTGTGAATCTCTGCACGCTCAGCGATAGCCTGTTGGGGTGGTGGTGCGGCCGCCATAGCGGCCTAACAACAGGTGTGAAAGCACAGAGATAGTCGAGGTTAAGGGTAACTATAAACGGCGACCAACGACTTCGCGCCGCGCACGGCTTATGCCGAATCTAGATACTGTTATGACCTCATTCGGTTCACTATCTGATCGCACTCGGCAGCTTGTATCATTGAACGTGCTTCACTCAAGCTTCACTAGCAGACAACGGTAGATGGCGGGTGACTAACGAAGTCGCGACACCGTCCTCGCCCAAAGGCCTCCGAGTCATTGGCATAATGAAACCTTGACCCCGAACGCTCTCACATGGGACACAGTACACCGGTATATGCATGAAAAGTAGGCTACAGTAATTGAATTGAAAGGTTGTACGCTATTGACCTCCGTTGTGTCCACGACGCTGACCGGACGGCCCCGCCTGACGCAACTGGCTAACATCAGGCGGGTCAAGCATATTCGCCATGTCCTGGAAATCTCCATGACTGTAACAACATCAGTACGAGCCAAGCCGCCCTGACACTTTCTGAAACTCACTCGCCAGGCGGTCTACCCCAGAGCAGGTTCATAGGATCCGCTTCTGCGTTCATCCCGCCCTGCGGTGTACCGTCATACATACCGCCACTCATCCCTGCGGCAGCTCCCCACTGGTCAAGCATCTCGCCCATTCCCATCCCTCCTAGCCCCTGGAACCCGAAACCCATCATGTCGCGCATCCCACCGAACATCCCAAGGTCCACGTTGCCACCGCCGAAGGCATCTGCTCCGAATCCGCCTGGCCCGCCACTCGGTCCAGCGCCATACGCATTGCGCTCATTGGAAACACCATATGTTGTGCGTTGCGACGAGGGCTGACCGGGGTACACGTTCGACTCGAGAGTGTTATGCATCGCGAAGTCTCTCGGTCCTGGAAAGTCGACTGGATTCTGGGACGGTACCACCATGGGTCGCGCCACGAAATCAGCCGGATTCTCCGCTGCTTGCCCCGACCACAACGATGTGAATGAATTCGCATGCGACTGTACTTGAGACGGACGCGGGGGAGGTTGCTGGTGCTGCATGCGAGGTGCAGTATAGTCCTCGTGTGAGGAGGCAGAATCGAATGGGTAGTCGCGAGGACCTGCCGAAGCGCCTGATGAAGTGGTCGCGGGGCTCGTATGCTTATAAGCATCCAGCGGCCCTGACGACGCATATGCTCCAGCAGCCTCCTCAGGAGACGTGCGAGAGGAGGGGTCTGAATGGTCTGAGGGCTGGGGTGGTGCGGTGGAGGGTATCGAGCTCGGCGAAGAATCCTGCTCCAAAGTCGTCTGAGAGGAATCGCCCGACTGCATGAAGGCCTCGCCGAAGGTAGACAGCTCGTTCAGAATGTCCCAACACCGCCCAGCTGTGTACGATCTACCAAGGTTGAGACTCGAATATGGGCGGAGGTTAACTGGGATAAGCATACCGCTTCTCCGTAGCCTTGATCCAATCCATGCATATGCGTATGTATTCGAGGTCTTTCGCCGCGTCCATGATCGCGCCTGTCTGCTTGCTAGCCCATATGTTCAGCAGTAACAAGATAGCACTCGTAAACGCTGCGGGTTGCTGGAGTGTGAGTTAGCGCGCGCCATACTGACTATCGGGATATTGACAAACCAAGAACATAGGAGGACCTTGTATCATACGCGGGTTTCTCTGGAAGACTTCGATCACGCGCGCACCCGCACGCGCTGCATTGAGAGAGATGAGGGTGCTCGGTGCGCTGAGCGCCGGTTTGTCGCGGCGCATCATGAATGGCCGGTGTACGCTGATCTGTGTAACGTAGTACGTCGTGATGAGGCTGGCGCTCAGCGAGTGAAAGAGCGGATTGTCCTGGCGATTTGGATCCCATCGTACTGGAAAGAGTCTAATGAGCCAAGTTAGGAGAAGGGGAAGGTACTGCAAGGCTCACGGTGTTCTGGTATCGCGTCGTGCCACTTAGTGAGCGCGCTGTCCAGCTCGGCGATGACATTATGCTCCCTATTCTACGTGAGCTCAGGGCGGCAAGCTAGGTCAACTCCGAAACGAACCAGTCAGGGCCCACAAAACCTAAGAAGACCTTGGACTTTTGGATGGAATACTGTGGTAGAGGTTAGCCATTGACGATGAGTTGAGAAGAGTTGACATGCGATTGAGCGTAATGTAAAGCTTAAGATCTGGCTCAGCTTGAGTTGGTGAATGAAGGCAGCAATGGTGGTCGGTCGTCCTGGAGGTTGCTTGAACGGCTCTGACCCATCTTCCGGTTGCCAATAATCGTCGTCGACATCAGCTGGCATCTCCAAGTCGAAGCTGACGGAGGGCTTTAGACGCAATAGACAAAGATCAATCTATGCAAGCTTACTCTTCACTCTGGATCGCACAAGACCGTCCCAAGAGCGCGCTTAGCGTGCGATCAATGTAGACCATGACCCTATTGGAGAGCAACATCAAGGGTATGCACAAACTTAGACACATGGAGTGACTGACCAGAATGCGCGTTTCTGCTGCTCACCAGCCACTGTGGGACCAGAAGAGTACAGCTTGCGTCTATGCGCCCCGATGTCTTGACCCATCCGAATTCCGATGCCTACCATCGTCCACGCAGCCTGCAGCGTGGAGGCCTGGAGTAGAAACATGCTCCTTATCTACTTGGTAGATAAGGTTCTATCACAAGGATATGGCATTGAAACGTACGCACAGCGTAGACTTGCAGATCACTGACAGTCATTGGATTGAACGCAGTGTTCGGCACAAACCGCATTTGATTGAACCAACGCCACCCGGCCGAGTCCCTGTCCTGGCTTCCGTCCATATAACATCGTGTGTCATCAGACAGCCTTGACGCGCACGCACATACACAGAGTACGATGACCCCGAACGACGACTCGCGAAGATGCCTTCCCTCGGCAAGATCCCGCTCGAATGAGGGCCTGTGTAGGACGGGAAGAATGGTGTTGGTATGCTTGAAGAAGAGGGCGACAAGCTCTGTGAGCAAATCAGGTTCAGGAAACGTGAACCCCGTCCCGAAGGCCCATGAATCCTCCTGCCATGGGGGACTGGTCCAATGCTCGGGTCGTCGACGCGGAAAGCGCCACGGTGCTGCCTGCGTATCAGAACCTGAAAGCAGGCCCCGACGAACATCCAACGCCGTCTTGACAAGGCTAACATCGCTGCTGCGTCCGAAGAAACGGCTGTTGAGGTTCATCCGTCCCAAAAGAACATCCGCCTCATCATCACTTGGCTCGGGATCCGCGTCAGGTATGCCTGGTACGTATGGCGTGCGCGGAGCACTGGCATCACTTTCCTCCCGCCCACGACCAGAGGATGAGGAACCTTCGCCATAGTTCATCGTACTGTCCATCTGACCAGACGACCCACTAGGCCCCGCCTCAGATGAGGACATCTTCGTAAACCGTTCATTCAGAAAGGGAAGGACACGAGTAGGCGCAGAACGCACCTTCTGGAGCAAGGCCTCCATACTCTTCAGCCGCTCCTCGAGACTCTCGACATACCTACGCGTGTCGCGTGAATTCGTGGGACGTTGTGAAGAACCCGAGACTGACGCTTTGGGGGGAGCGCGTTTCTGTTTGCACTTAGCTGATTGACTGTATGCGCAGCGCGTCGTGCACGACGTACCTTTGCCGCCTCGACGTACTGACCACACTATGAGCGGCGGTGGCACCAGAACATGAACCATCAGAATACGCACAGTGCACTTGAGCTTGAAGGCATTGCAGTGACTGCACTTCTTGTTGGCTTGCATGCCATCACAGCGAACTGTCGGGTACACAAAACTGAGATAAGCTCTCGGTTGCCGCTACATCGAGAGCCACATACTCTTCTTCTTCCTGAGACGTGTAAGCGCTCAATCGACTCGCGTGTGACTGTAGGCAAGTGCGCTACCTGCAAGTATCGCACGCGCGCTCAATGCGCCGCTTCTTCGACCCACCCTCTTCCTCGGAAGACATGGCGGTTTCTCGATTGAGGCGCGTGGCTAGCAGAACGCGGAGATAGGAGAGCAGTCGAGTGTATGCGTCTCGGCTATCAACGAGCAGGTACCGTATACGGGATAAAGCTCATACAAGGAAGACAAAAAGGATAGGGTCACAGATAGTGGCCGTTCAGGTTCAAGAAGAGTGGCACATCTCATAATGTAAGGCTCCGGTCTTCAGTGATTCGGCCCCTGCGCGGCGCAGCAGGCCTGCCGATCATCCTCATCTTGTCTTGCCAGCCGGTGTACTTATCATCGGTCAGCGCTTATGATCATGTTCATGAAGCTCATACACGTACTAAAAAGCGGAAATTCTGAGCAGGCGGGAACATCGTCCGCATAATATGATCAATCTTTGGATGGCTTCACAGAGTGACCCATGGCCAACGCCCGTGGACGTTGAACGTGAGCACAAACGTCAATTGCAACGGATTTTCCGATTTCAAGATATATCGGGGCGGGATTCCCGGCGTCGGCGACTGCCCGTCGGCTCCCTGCCACGTTACTATTCACGCACTCGACATATACATATACAGGTGCTCCAAAGCGCTTTGAACCAAGTTGACTACCCCCATCATCATACAGCTTATTCCTCCTGGGGTCACGGAGCATATCGTCTAATAACGCCTCCATCGCCTGCTAGCCATATCTCATCGCCTTTCACTCTCGCACATCGAACACCCTCAACGTCTCCGAACACAAGCTCCGCTTCTAGCCTTGGGATATTGTCATCAAGTGACGCCATATACGGTAGCCCATCTTCCCCGCCAAGCAGGGCATGGCCGCCAGGCAGCGCTGCAACCGCCTCGACCGGTGCCGCACCGCCGCGCGTCCACCTCGCCCGCATCTGACCAGCACGGGGATCGTACACCCCTACAACACCACGTCCGCCACCAAGCAGTAAAGCGCCGTCATCACATGTGGCGATCGAAGCCAAGGGGCCGCAGCCCAGGGCATCAGGTTCGACAATGTGTGTCGACGTACGAGAGCGGGCATCGAACGCCTGAGCACCACCATCCGATAGCGCGGTCCAAACTACATGAGGATCTGCGGCGGAGACGGCTAGTGACGTCGGGATTTTCAAACCGTGTGTGCCTAGGACGGAGAGCTGCGATGCAGTAGAGACGTCCCACAGACGAAGCGTGCCATCCTTTCCGCCGGACGCAAGCGTCACGGTACCGGATCCGCTTACAGTCTGATCGAGTACAATCAACGACGTTAACGCGCGAGTGTGTCCAGTGAGCGTGGTGCTCGGCTGTATTGCCGAGGTGGTAGGGGAAACCGGACTGGGAAGGGGTGTGACATGTAATCGGAAGTCTGCGCCTGCTGAGGCCAGAATAGGCGATGGACCTGGAAGTAGCTGCACGGCGGCAATTGTGGACAAGTGCAAACGCGCAGATGCAACAGGTTCCAAGATGTACTGCTGTCTAGGAGGATACGGAGAGCCTGACGTCGCAATGGCGCGTAGATGTTGTACAGTGAGTGTGCCGTCCGAAAATGCTGACGCTAGTAATGATGTATCGGAGGATACATCGAACGCCGATATCTGATGCGGCTGCAGGATCATTCAGTATGGGCCCAGTTTAGCGGAAATACTGCCGAGAGAACTCACGAGCTTCGTCTCGGATCGAACGGGGTCGGCATAAGACTGGACTGGCAACAGCATCTGCGTGTCTACGCCCAGGGTTTCGCAGCGCGCCCTGTACTTAAACTACATCTAGCTATCGTTAGAGGTACACCAGATATATGCGAGCGGAGCTAAGTGCGCACATCTTGAACACGCTCGAATTGCACGCCATCCCTTCCACTGAGTTCGACAGTACCGCGATCGACCGCATGCAATCCAGTTCCGACCTTTCGATCGAAAGTTTGGGTCCACGTATAGACTTGGGTTTACGTTCTGCGTACCTTTCCGTGCACCGATGGCTCTCCGCTTTTGTAGCAAGAGAGCCAGATATCTTCCGCGATGATGGTACCATTGTGGACCTCATTCAGGACATCTGGAAACGTATCTTGCACCGTAGCTTGTGGAAGTACTGTTACGTTTGGAATAACAGACATTAGGTTCAAGTTATAGTCGAGATTGCACGGTGAGCGTGAAGCGAGATGAGTGTCGAGAACAAGATCCCGCGGCTTCGCTGCGTGATTTCGCTGACGCGTCGCCCAGACGCGTGACGTCACGCGTAGTATTCTACTATTTCAGGCTTTCAGCGTCTTCATCCGCACGTCCATCATACACGCCGAAACCATAAAAAGCTGCTTACAACGGGCCGTCTATCATTGTGAAAGGGAAATGATGGCGCCTTCACCCGGCCTATCGGGCCTATCGTCGCTGCTGCGACCTCAAAATACTGCTTACCGCAGCTAAAACCCAGCTTGCAAAGTTTTAGATCGTGTTGATTTTCTTGTGTACCTGCGAGCTTACTGCGCAACGTCTGGACTCCTGTACTGGCATGTATCACACAACGGTCACGAATAAAACGACGAGAACTTTGCAATTGAGGAGCACCAATAACGGGCCGAACCTCCGACAGGCCGTTCAAGCCAATCAGGAGCCACCATCAGTATCCCACGATCGCCTGAGCCAGCAGGAAGGAATTAACTTTAAAACGATCTCTATCGTTTCCGGATCCCACTATACACTGCTGGACACCAGCACTTGCTGTAATTTTTTGACACAATGTAGACTCTCGGAAAGTTACAAAATTGCCCAGCCTTCGGTCCGCTGGGCCGCGTGTAAGTTGGGCTTACTCGTATCTTTTACGCACCGGGAAGGGGTCCGGACCCAGATGGGTCTACGGGACCGTCTTGACCTATAGCAATCGTTGTTTGTATCAAAACTCCTGTTGTTGTCTGTACTATGATGCAGGCTGCCTGGAGATTGTATTGTAGCGCACATGCCTCTCAGTGCCTCCGGGGAGCCGTTAGGCGCGAATCGCTACGGTTGCACCCGCTATTGGACACTGGTTGACTCCGCCGTCCACGCATCGCACAGGGCCTGTTGTGAATAAAAGGATCCCGCATCTACGCAATGGAGCTATTCTCCAGCCTGTTCAACCCCCACTCAGTTTCCTTTATCCTTTATATTCTCTCTCTGCTATGGCCGATGCTTCGCAGAAGCAGAAGTCCGCGAAGGATTTCTTCAGTGTGTTGTTCCACTGAACCACTGCTTTTGAACCATAGTCTGACTGGTTATTCTCTCCCCAACAGCGGACTTCATGATGGGCGGCGTGTCTGCAGCTGTCTCGAAGACCGCTGCTGCGCCGTTGGAGCGCGTCAAGCTGCTCATACAGAACCAGGATGAGATGGTATGTCGCATATTGTCTCCGCGCCATCGCCGTAGGCTCACCTCGACTCGTTTAGATCAAGCAGGGGCGTCTTTCGCATCCGTACAAGGGCATCATTGACTGCTGCGCGCGTACCTACCGCGATGAAGGCCTCATCCCTCTATGGCGTGGTAATACTGCGAACGTGATTCGGTACTTTCCGACGCAGGCTCTGAACTTCGCCTTCAGTAAGCTGTTAGCGTATGCGTACTTCAAGACGGCCAACTGAAAAAATGCACAGAGGACTACTTCAAGTCGCTATTCGGCTTCAAGAAGAGCGAAGGCTGGTTCAAGTGGTTTGCTGGTACGAGTCTATATTCTGTGTGTAGAGTGAATAAAACTGACGCTCATCGCAGGCAATATGGCGTCCGGCGGTGCTGCAGGAGCTGCGTCTTCGGTCTTCGTGTACTCGCTCGACTTCGCCCGTACGCGTCTTGCGAACGATGCCAAGTCCACCCTGACTGGCGGAGCTCGCCAGTACAACGGCCTTCTCGACGTGTATAAGAAGACGCTGGCTAGTGACGGCGTCGCCGGTCTCTATCGCGGTTTCAACGTCTCGCTCATCGGTATCGTCATCTACCGCGGCGTCTACTTCGGCGGCTATGATACACTCAGTGAGTATCCACGCACATCGCTGTTGGAGAGTACATCGTTGCTCACCTTCGACTTTTAGAACCCGTTGTTCTCGTGGGACCTCTTGAGGGTAACTTCCTCGCCTCGTTCCTTCTTGGCTGGTCAGTCGTGACCGTCGCCGGTATGGCTTCTTATCCGGTGGACACTATCCGCCGTCGTATGATGATGACCTCTGGCACCGGTGAACATTACAAGTCCATGTTCGATGCTGGTCGGAAGATCGTCGCCCAAGGAGGTACGAAGGCACTCTTCAAAGGTGCTGGCGCCAATGTCGTCCGCGGTGTTGCCAGCGCCGGTGTGCTGGCTGGCTATGATAAGCTCCAGGAGCTTATGTTTGGCAAAGTCTACAAGTAGTAGTAGTAGCATACACCCGATGTCTCATAACGGTGGTGCCCGGCTAAAGCAACGTAGGCTCTGGCTGTCATATATCATACCTCGTCGCTGAACAATGTCTTTCTTCGGGTCAAGTTGTTCATGTAGTTCATGCCCTGGATACACATTCATTCTTTTCAGCCAAACGAGAGTACCGTACATCGACACAGAGAGACTCGGACGAAACCTATCGACGAGCGCGCCAAGCCGCGTTCATACAAACTCAGATCTTACACTTGTGGTCTAAACCAGTCGCAGTTAACAACATAAACTCCAAGCATTGGAGTGCATCTGAAGCGGCCTTCCCTTCCTAGAACTTCCAGCACCTGTGGGTGGTCAGACTATATACCCGCGACATTGCGTAGTAGATATGCGTACAAAATATCGTAATTGTCGCGAACGACATGTTCACCGCCGCCGTAAGGGATGTGCGCGCCGCCGAGACGCTCAGCCGTCTTTCCCGGCACCATGACCCCGTTCATGTTAGCCGCCGCATGATACAGCTTGTGTCCGTCCTCTTCGTACCCGCCTTCGACCGGGCGACGACCGGGCGGGATACGCCCCTGGCCCGTGCGCACCCATTCCATTGTGGCGGGGTCGAATGGCAGCAGATCGTAGCGTCCCTTGTGCTCCATCTCGCCGCCGCCGTACGGAACGCGGCAGGGAGGCTGTAGCATTGGGCTGATCTTGCATGGGTGCACCGACTTCCCCATCAGGGCGCTGCCAACGAAGATAGGGTTACGTCCATCAGAGTCGACGAAAGGCGCGGGGCGGGCGGTAGTCGGATCGGGGAAAGGACCGTCCCAGTTCAGAGGGATGCGATAGCCAGACGGAGGGGGCATCTGTGCGGGGCGACTGGAATATTCCGGAGGCGGCGCAGAGTCGCCTTTGAAATCGTGGGCTGCAACAGGGAAGCCATGTCCAGGCATCGACATCGTGGGTGCTCCGTACGAGCTGCCTTGGTGCGAGCTCGCGGCGTGAGCAGCGCTACCGCTCAATGCTCCACCAAGCGCCCCGCCGAAGAACCCAGAACCAGAGGTTTTTCCGTGCTTCTTGCTCTTCTTGTCCTTCTTGTGGCTTTTGCCGGATTTCCCAGAGTCTGAAGAGGAGGAGGAAGATGAGCTTGAGCTACTGACAGAGCGGCGACGCGAGACCATCACGGTTACAGAGGTACTAGGGTATGTGGGACAGCGGCTTTATAACAGGTGGTGGTCGGATACAAGGTTCACAGGGCGGTGCAACGGGCGGTGAAGATGAGCACAGCAGCGCGCGGAGGCACTTCGACTTGAACCGCGACCACCACGATCACTTGAGTTTATATTGCATGCATAAGTAACTGGCACATTATCTAGGTCTGGGATGATGACTCAGCGAGATCTATCGAGCTTGGACCTGGAGGCGAAATTACATTGTATCATAGCCCAGCATGGGGCGCGACCGGGCCGCTCTCTTCCAATCCCAACTTCTTATTGTCCACTCTCGCTCCCGAAAACGACCGCAAAATCTTGCGTATAGGACAAAGCCGATTGAAGCTATGATGAATACTGCCGTGAGCACCGTGGTCGCCCGTCCGAGTGTCGTCGCAAGCATGCATACGGTCCCCATCGCAGCGCAACATGGGGTTAGGATGGCCAACCCCGAATGCGGTTCGTGACGACAGGACAGCGCCGCCATAGCAGTAAAGCATCCCACCGCTGCACATGAAGTGGCCATTGATAGAATGTTCGTTGCTGGCGCATTTCCGGTTAAGGTCACCGCTACGACCTCCATGCACATAGCTCCGGAGAACGTAGTCTGCACGCAGTCTGAGTTACTTCGTTTCTTGCAGTGAAGGCAGAAACCCACAAGGTTGTAGAATGAACTGAATGAACCTTGTTTGCCTTGACTATCATGAAGGCTTTCGGCCGGCCTTGGGTTTGGAGACAAACAGACCCAGGACTTCATCGACATCCACATGTCTTGCATGCACTCTGTGCCCGTCAGTTTCTGACGTCTGACTGGGGGCAGATTATACGCACCAACCGGTCCTTCTGGAATGCGAGGACAAGGCAAATATTCACCCTTCTCCACGTCGTCGGGGCAGATAGATTGCCAGGACCTTCGGAAAAGAGATATCATCGTCATATGCTGGCTTCTGTAGAGGACTCAGGCGAATACGACTGGCGAGATGAGGATGGAGAGCTAAACACAAATGTGTGCTTATATACTCTTCTCCGATTCTCGTTCCCTCTTAATTCAGAACTATTCCAGGCGTGGACTCGTCCAACTATCATTATTCTGGTGGAACTGCAGGGCGTTCTCCGCATAACCTACAGTGGCGTGATTTTGCCGTGTCGAGGCGCAATTTCATCATGTCCAACTTGGAAAGCTTGGACATCATCGCGCACGACTTGAGGGAGGCTGCACAGCATGTCTATAGTACGACCGTGGATGGCGGGCGGGAGATGGCTACCCCGCCTCAGGTTCGTGGTACTTGCCATCGTCCAGTATCCACTCCAGCTCGGGAAACCCGGCCCGCCAACCCCATTTTCCAGATGGCGGACCACATCAAGTTCCAGTTCACCTGGACGAACATAGCCCTCCCACTTGCGTGAGAATGTTTCCGGGAAATGAATGTGGAGCCGCATCACTCTAAGTCTAAATTCGTCGATAAATATGGCACCGAAGCATACCAGTGAGAGCCGGAGTACATAGATCCATCTGAAAAATCTGGGTCGGGATATAACCGAAACCAGGCTGAACTTTAGTCCGTACGAACAACAGGATCAACATCATTACATAGGCGACCTTGCCGCGGCCGTCGTATCGTCTCCATATGTACTGTTAGCACTCATGGGAGGGTAGGTATACGTCTCCAACTCGGGGTCCTTCTGATCAAGCTCTGGCGATTCTGGGGTCGGACCGACGGTTGGAAGCGGCCTAATTTCGTGTACCGAAGGTCTCTGGCCACGATTGTTAAGAGTTGGAGCCGGCACTCGCGGAGTACTTTGAAGGGATTGATTGGGGACATGCGAGTACTGGAAGGAGGGCCGCTCGGCAGGATCGCCAAGCCGGTTTGGTCGAAGGATCATGTTTTCAGGGAGTGGAGGGGCTTGCTTGGAAGGGAGGGGTGCGCTGTTGAACATGGTTTGCTCGGCCGTATCGAGGTAAGATGTCCTATGTGGGTGTGGCATGAGCACTATAGCATGCAAGAGTGTACTAACGTAGACATACCCAAACGCGTGACGCTCCTCGGGACCCGCATGGTGAAGCTCGAGTTGCCGGTACAGACCAGTGATGGCAACCACCCATGCGATAACTGTAGGACATGAGCCTGAATGCCATGATTCATAGGAAGAGCTCACGCACAGGAAGGAAAGTGCAGCATCTGCACCATTGGTCAGAGGGGATCTACCGAGGTGTATCTCTAGTAAGCGTACCATGTTCATAGCGCCATTCAAGTTCAGGAAGTTCAGCGTAACTGGCGGGATACCAATGATTGTAGCTAGCGCGATAGACACAACCCCCTGCACACACGATGATGAATTGATGAGATGGATACAAGGGAACATGGGCAGATGGAGCGTACCTGCCGAAGAAGGAGCGACCAAAGTGACGATTGTGACTTGCGTCGCAGCACACCAGCCAGCATGACGCTCAAAAGGATCAGATCCGAGACCAGGATGCCCAGGATGCTCGACCGCACGTCGTACGTGTTGATGAACAGGCAAGTCCCGGTGAGTGGTGGTACATTTCCCCAAATAGCCTCAATCTGAGATAGCGAGCGTTATAGAGGGAGCAGAGCGCCTTGATCGCACGAGACACACCTTGGCTATGGCTAGGAAGAGTCTTAGCACCCTTCATATATAAGAGCAGGATTTAATGGAGCGCACCATTGATATTCAGGCCGAAGCTGGCGACTTCGATTGACACTAGAAACACCGTGATAGGCCATTGATGGCCCCATAGGGCAATGCTACATGTATTCGGGTTAGTATCCGCAAACAACCTAAGTCGAAGGGTGACGCACGTTCTGATGATGAGGAGAACTGCAGCGAGCAGCACAGAAAAATAGCCGAAAAACTATCCACGCACGATCAGCTCGGCAATACGCTAAAGGCGTCAGATGCAACGCACCAAGATTGATCGCATCCACGCCTAGGACAAAGCCAGCAAGAAATCAGCTCTCGCTCATGGAGCCTGTGGAAATCGAAGGCCTGACATACCGCGCAATCTATTGGACAAAGAGTCAGTAAGGTACATTGGCCAATGGTAAAAACAAGAATCTACCGATTTCATGTGATGCATTGAAGCCGCTGATCAGCAATAGGCAAGTGATGACAGCAAACAGGCGACAGCTCATGTAGATCTGCGGCAAACGCGGTTCATCAACGAAGCGCCCCGACGCTGTCGGTGTCTGCGGTGTGCGGCTTACTGGTGTTGTCCAATGCCATCTCCGCTTTCCGCTCAGGAATGCCCATTCGTACTTGAAATGGGATACATATTCGCCGCTGTGAACTAGGTGAGAGATGGAACTGCGGAGATGGGACGAGCACGCACATGAAGAATCCCGCCAATAGATGTATGATTTTGACCAAGGTCGCTACGGAGCTGGTTGGTCACCCAAGCACGGTCTAGCATGGTTTAACACGGCGTACCCATATTTGTAGCCTGAGTCTCCAGGCTCATCCAGTCCGTCATTGCAGAATAAGAATAAGAAAAATCAAGGTGAATGCGAGGGATGCCGAACGGCGGAAAAGAACCTTCACTGGTCCGTACGACCAGTGACCTTTATATGCATCACCACACCACTACAGCAACTTCCAGGTACGAGATGGGTCCTGGTGATTGTGGCATTCCCCGATCGTTTAACCGTCCGTTGGGGTTGCTTAAACGACCTATACAATCCTATTCAAATGCGTGGGAGGCGGCAACCACGGGTTGTCATGAATCAACTTGCTCATCCGCTAGAAGTCCGCCCATCCCGTTCATCAAGACGCCTGCGGTACACGAGCTACCTGTGGGCCATTGCACCTACCCTACGTGGTCGGACATTCAACAGTGTCGGGTGATGTTTGCGAAGAGTCCAATGTTCGGGAGAGTAGTGCTTGTGCCTTACAACTGCTGTTTAGGAATGCGCGATTGCCGCGCGCACGCTGGGCACCAGCATCATGATCGTCATGAACATGATACATGGTGGTCCAGCCCGTATCACGCCGAGCGGACTTGACGGTACACATTATTTGTTATCGAAGGGAAGCGGCGCTACAAGAGCCAAGCGGGAGTTCAAGTGCGGGTACTCAAAACGTCGTAGACACCATCGAAGATGATGGTGAGAGCCAAGGGGCGTGCGGTCTGGCGCGTCGGACGCATGTGAGCGGCGTAAAAAATGTAGCTCGTTTCCGACCACCACCACCACCAGGGCCCCTGAAAGCCCACTATGATCCTCGATACGTTTTCCGCACCATTTGGGTCAAAATCGGCCGGATGTTCGATACGTTTCCGCACCATGATGTCCAAATCGGAGTGGTGAGGCTCGATATTTTTCCGCACCACAGGTGTACAGCGAATGGCGTCGGAGAGCGCGAGCCTGGGCGGGGAGCGAAACCGAATGTTCGGCAGCTCCGATTTGGGAAAGAAAACGCTCCTAAAGCGCACTTGTACCCAAATCTGTAGGCCGGAGGCGTGGGAACTGCTCATATAGGCCCTGATGCTCGATATTTTTCCGCACCATTTGGTCCGCCCAGAGGGAACCTCGATACGTTTCCGCACCATGTGGCTAACCCTAACCCTAGGGTTTTCCGCACCATTTGGGTCGCCGCCCATATCGAGGATCATAGTGGGCTTTCAGGGGCCCTCCACCACCTCGGCTGCATCGCGACAAACACATTTATTCAACTTGCGTGGTCTCAGTCTGTGAATCTGGGCGTGCATACCGCATACGCAATAGTGCGATTATCTGGCTATGCTTGTACCCAAGCTCTGGAATTACTCATAAATGGCTTTACTACTTGCTAATATGTCGTGAATACGTTATCCAGGTCGAAGTGCATGAATCCAGCTCAAATCGTACGACTGGGGTCCCGGGGTATAACCGAGCTCAAACTGAATCCTTGTCCGTGCGATACGGAATAGAGATGAACGACTTATATAGTCGACCCTGCCACAGCCGTCGTATCGTCTCCATATGTGCTCGTAGCACTCAGTGGCGGATGAATGCCAGTCTCCAGACCCGGATCCTTCTGATCAAGATCAGGAGCCGGGCCGACGACTGGAAGAGGCCTGATTCCATGCATTGAAGGTTGCTGGCCCCGATGGTTGAGAACTGGAGCTGGCACTCGCGGAGTGATCGGAAGAGACTGTTGCGGCTCGTGCGAGTGTTGGAAAGAGGGTCGCGCAGATTCAATATCGCCTAACCGATTTGGTCGTAGGATCATCTTCGCGGGCGATAGTGGGGCATCCTTGGGTGGCAAAGGCGTTATGTTGAACATAGTTTGCTCAGCAGTCTCGAGGTAAGATGTCCTGCGAGGATAGACCGTTAGTGCAAGATCATGCAAAGATTGCGCAGGTGGATGCATACCCGAATGCGAAACGCTCCCCTGGGCCCGCATGATGCAGCTCGAGTTGCCGGTACAGGCTTGTAACGGCAACCACCCAGGCGATGACTGTAGGTGAGAGGTTAGCAGATAGACTGGGCAGTAATAGACGGTTACGCACAGGACGGAAAGTGAAGCATCTGAACTATGTCAGGACAAAGTCGGAGAGTATATGCAGCGTGCGTACCATGTTCATAGCGCCGTTCAAGTTCAAGAAGTTAAGCGTGACTGGCGGAATACCGATGACTGTTGCCAACGCGATAGACACGATTCCCTGTTCTCGTGCCGGTGAGCTTATGATGGGCAGAGGCTGGCGTATGCCGGACACACCTGCCGAAGAAGGAGCGACCAAAATGACGACTGAGATTTGTGTCGAAGCACACCAGCCAGCATGACGGACAAAAGGATCAGGTCCGAAAGCAGTATGCCCAGGACGCTTGACCGCACTTCATACGTGTTGTTGAATAGGCAGGTTCCTGAGAGTGGCGGCACAGTCCCCCAGAGAGCTTCCAACTAAGACGAAGAGCGTTAGGAAGTACTCAGCGAGCATGTACTGCGCAAAAAATACCTTGGTTATAGCTATAGAGTAATTAGACATATGCGACAGCAGAGTATGATAGGACGCACCATTTACATTCAATGCGAAGCTTACGACTTCGACCGAACACAGAAACAGAGTGATAGGCCACCTGTGACCCCACACGGCTATGCTACAACCTGCATATCAGCAACGATAAGCATACCCTGTTGAATTATGACACACGTTCGGATGATAAGAAGGCATGCGGCGAGCATCACCCCCAAAAAGGTGAAGAACTATCGAGCGAGATCAGCCCAGGGATACGTTCAAGATGGGTCCCCTAGCGCACCATGACTGTTCGCATCCAAGCCTGAAACCAGATCAGCCCTTGTCTGAGAAGATGAGGATCAACATATGACATACCGAGCAGTCTTTCAGGTGATCAGCTTAGGCGCATAGTGCATGAACAAGGACGAGGACTTACCAATCTCAGAAGACGCATTGAAGCCGCCTATCAACAAGAGGCAAGTGATGAGAGCGAAGAGGCGACAGCTCATGTAGATCTAACGCAAGTATATGCGATCAATCGGACGCTCTAGCATTTGCGGTTTCTGCTTACTGGGGTTGTCCAATGCCACCTCCGCTTCCCGCTCAGAAATGCCCATTCGTACTTGAAGTGTGAGACGTATTCGCCGCTGTGCACTGTGAAAGATGGGACTGTGGTGATGGGACGAGCACGCACATGAAGAATCCGGCCAACAAGTGGATAATCTTGACCAAGGTCGCTAGAAAGCTGTCTCAGTCAATTGAGTAAAGAGCAACTGGGTCCACCCCGACGTACACATGTTTGTCGCCTGAGTCTCCAGGCTCATCCAATCCGTCATCACAGAATATTAAGAAAGGAAAATATAGCTGAAAACAAGCGTTGCCGGAAGGACGGGAGCAGAAGAAGGCTGCCAAGTTCATACAAGCATTCACCTTTATATGCATCGCCAGACCACTACAGCAACGTAGCGACATCAAGGGGTAAAGTTTTATGAGCCGACGCTGCCGATGATGGTGGACGCCGATCGTTAACACGAGTCCTTTGGGGTTGCTTAAACGACCTATTCAGTTGCGGGGTCGCGGCAACGCGCGGGAAGTCCGTGGACCGTGCTATGTACGCGTTCATCAAGGCATTGCAACACGGCGACCCATCTGTACCTCTGGTAGAATACATGTCACAGCGCAAGCCTACGTTGCATCCCTCCATTCAAAGCAGACGAGGAGTGCGGCGAGTCAATCGAACAGACTCACTCGCTGAGTCGCTGGGCAGGACCGTCTATATTGTATCCACATATATAACCGAAGACCAGACTCCAATATGAAGCAGGGCATTGCTTCGCGTCGACGTCGTGTGGATGCGAAGATTCGCTTAAGTATTGCTGGTTAATGATCCGTGATTGCTGCGCTGGACCACTGTCATGATCGCCATACATCATACATGCAGGCGACTGCGGCAGAAGTCAAAAGCCTGTCCCTCAAAAAGTCAAATGTTGACTACACGTGTGCTGCCTGCGGCAGCGCCGAAAAGTATGCAAGTGGTGGTAAGAGCCAAGGCGCGTCCAGACGTCCAAAGCACATCCGACCCGACGCGCGTCAGCGACGGCGCCGAGACGCGTTTCGCCGCCTACTGCAGCTTGTTTCCGACCACCATCACTCTCCTCTCACCTTCTGGCTGAAATTTGTCTTGAACGTCTGCCACTCATACTTTCTCTCAACTACATACGATGCGTCCCACGCTTATTCGTCTCGCCGAATCCGTAACAAGCCGACCATTAAATCTGCAAGCGCAAAGCGCTACGCTACTCCCACCCTTACCGTGTGTGAAGTGTGAACTTGCATTCACGAGAGATCTCAAAACTGACCTGCTGCCAGATTATACCGCAGTATATTACGCGCACATAGACACTTGCCCGAGGAGATGCGTGGAATGGGCGATGACTACGTCAAAGCAGGTGCGCGACCGTATTTGTCTAGTTTAAGGGACAAGACCTGACTACTGCTGTAGAGTTTCGGCGGCATGTTAAGGTAGACAATCCCGTGTGGATCATTGGATTTCTCTCGCAATGGAAGGTATACCTTGATTCGCTACCAGATGCTGAGGGTGGCTTGTCGTTCAGGGGCAAGCGGCTTGACCCGACCAAGTTCGAAAAGGTTCGTGGCGTCATGTCCTCCACTTCAGTTCTAGACCTAAATGCACATGTGCAGCTATCACAGGAGCAACTAGGCCAACTGTACGAACTCATGCATGCGACTAAAGATATATGGAAATCTCCAGCGGAGCTGCAGAAGGATGCCGACTCGGACTCCGGCTCATGAACTTTCACACAGCTTACACTATCCAATCCCGTTTATACTTTAAGGTCGCCCGTTTCATGTGTAGGATGATGTAACCTACACTGTTCTATCCATCTCATGCTTTGGCTCAGCTTCGCCTGAACATTTCGGGTCCAGACGGAAGTAGTGGACTGACCACCTTTACAAGATATAGACTCCCGGATCAGTTATACGAATGTCGCCATCTCCGAGTCGTGCGCCCACCGTGACATATGCTGTCCGTGGCTACGTGTCCTTGTGGATGGCCGATGACGGCCTGTGTGTGAGCTTCGTTCGAGGTGCGCTGCGAGTGCACGTATCGGCTTCAACTGGCGCAAATCAAGCTTCAAGTGACGACCCCTACTTATGGCAAGCCTTGATCCTTCTACCCGAGGTTGCTTGTCAGTGTATACGCTCAAAAATACTCACGATGTCTTCCAAGCCTTTCCGACTCTATCTCAAGCCCTATCACGTGTAGTTCTCGGGCTCAAACCGGGTTTACGAAAGACGCCCATGTACCCCACGCGCTCACTTGCCTCATCCCACCATCTACTCAAACCTCCCATGGCTTCCGTCTCTGCCCGTCGCGCTCTCGCTCGTGTAGCTTATAAGGGCACAAGCGCACACCTGTCGCGCACTACACCTGCCCTCACACTCGCACGTCGAGCCATGTCTTCCTCCGCCGTGCGTCGCACGTCCCTTGCCTGCGATGTATACTGACCAATGCTGGTGCAGACTGTCGCACCTACCGTCGCGCCAATGAATCAGCTTCCACCGATCTTTGCGCAGTTGCTGGAGGCTAAGGCTCGCAAGGGTACGTCCGGGTATCACAGCTGTCGAGTGCGCGCATACTGAGCCTATTCTCTTCAGGCGCGACCTTCGCCGACATTGGCAAAGCTATCGGAAAGGACGAGGTGTGGGTCGCCGCGCTTTTCTACGGCCAGGTACGCTACGTCATGAGAATGGATCGACCTCATCACTAATGACTACGCGTTAGGCGAAAGGCTCGGACGAAGAGCTTTCCGGCATCGCGAAGGCGCTGGACATCCCGGCTCAGGCGGTCACGAATGAGATTGGCTCTCACTGGGTTCCGCAGCGCGGGCTCGGGTCTGTCCCTCCGAGTGACCCTGTTGTATACCGTCTATACGAAGGCATCATGGTTTATGGGCAGCCTATCAAGGCAAGCACGCAACTTGCTCGATACGATCTCTCATTGACCGCGAATGATGCATACAGGCTCTAATTCATGAGAAGGTGAACTCAGACTGCTCAAGCTGAAATGATTATGCTCACTTCTTTCAGTTCGGCGACGGCATTATGTCTATGATTGACTGCAGGGTGCACGTCGAGAAGAAGCCCGACCCGAAAGGCGATCGCGTTATCCTCACCTTCGAGTGCGTAATCCACGTTGTTTCTGCAGAGTCGGGCTGACATCGCATACAGTGGCAAGTTCCTGCCGTACATCAAGTGGTGAAGTGTTTGAAATGGGAAAGATCAAGAGCAATACGCGTTTCGCGCCCATGTACTTTATACAATCGTCGACGCGTGACGTCACGCGTTTCTGGACGCATCCATATGAGATGTTTCGCCAGAGGCTTGTCCAGCATCGAAATCGTTGTTGCATGCGTAAATCGCGTTGAAGCACAATGCCACATCATGCATCATGTCGTGAGCTAACTTGCCCCGCCCCGCCTCCCGGATACACGTTACACCACATCCTTGCATTCATAATTTTCTCGACCATCGTCAGGGCAGGAATGGTGAGCCTGGATGTCGTCCAAGACTGCAGTGAACATGCACGTTCCATCGATAGATCTTATCCGCCCATTCATGCTCCTTCTCCGCCAGGTTCGAAGTGCGCTTCCGAGAAGCCGTGGCGGCGTACACGGGTGGTGAGAGATCGAAAAAGGTCAAGTCGGGGTACATCAGACTGAGCGTAAGCTCCGCGATACCGAATCGAGCCGTCTTCAAGGGCGCCACAGCTGGGATTTCTTCGTTGGGTGTTGACGGTGGCGTCGTCGAGATGGTGCTCATAACGAGGTGAACGAGTTCGGCGAAGCCGGAGAGGGCTGCAGCTTGGTAGCCGCTATGCATATCCCTATCTTTGGTACATCTGCTGGTAGACGCCTCCTCGCCAGACGAAGGTTCTTTTTCGCTCGAACAGGCGAGGATCGAAACTGCGGGTGACGGTGGGGACTGTAGAAGCGCCACTGTTGGTGAGAACCGGATGTACGGCGGCGGCGAATCAGAGTTATGCTCGTGTTCGCCTTGCTGAGGCTTTTATCAGCCGGCCTGCCTGTATAATATTGGAGCAGCTCTTACCATGTTACGTTCCATGTCGCGTCCGACAGGCATCATTTGGTACGCGCGAGCATGATACTCGATCTGTTCCGGAGTCAGCGCAGGCGTATCCTCGGAAAGTAGCGATGCATAGCGTGATGAAGTGAACACAAATGACACTCGAGCGTTGCGTTGACTGGGCATGATAGGCAGACCCCAGGCATTCTTACAATTGAGTAACCTATATATATACGTACCTGCAATTTGGCAATCCCGAATAGCAGCGCGGGCGCCGTCGTGCATATCGCTCTCCGTAGACATTGACCGGGTCTTGAATGGCGCTAGAGTTTGTACACGCTGCGGTACTAGATGGGATTCACCCGAAAGAAGCTTGATCTGTGCGAACGTGAAGCACTCCTGGAAAACGAGGCGCTAAACACCTGAGGTCGTGGTAAGCCTTATATGAATAGGACGTTCACCTACTACGACAAGCAGATGCACGACGCCCGAGTTGCGCAGATGGATGCAGTATCCGTCGCTGGAGTAACTTAAGCTTTACCTAGGCAGTACTGTGCAGATCGTGTGCGCATCCCGGGAAGCAGCACAGGGCGATAAGGTTAGTATACTGTCAGTAGGTCCGGTATCAAGAACGTCCAATTGGAAAAGCACGATGGCTGTGCTGAAGCGTGAAACGAATATCCGCCCTTCCAGTCCGATGGAGGAACGCCGCATCTTATCGCATCCATCTTCAATGTAAGTAGAATCTGTCACTCGGATTGTATACATGCTATAGTGAAGGATCGCCTTGATCTAGAGAACATACAACGCGTCGATTGGGCGGCAGTCATTCTCGTGAGCATACGAGTTATTAGTCTTACACTGTACTTTCCCAACCAAGGACCCGTTACGTCCACTTGAACGCAGATCCGCGCAGCCCAGCATTGAGAACCTCCCATAACCTATCCTCAACCGCACGTACGCTCTCGGGCGGCGTATTGAGCGAAGTCATGAAGTATGCAACGTTCCCTAGCGTGCGGTGGTGTACGCCGAAAGGCGCGCCGCCAGGCGCTGCGCTCAACTCGCCCACGTCCGCATGCGGATCCGGGAAAGTTAGCGGTGATAGAAGGGCTGCGGCTGTGTGCGACGCGTATCCGGCCTGGGTATCTTCCAGAGTGATAGCAAGGACGGTGCCCATGGCCATCGTCTCGCACACACCAGGTAGCTTTGAGAGCGCATCGACGAGCGATGGACTCCACAAGCTCCAGATAGGCGCGCCATCGCTGTTGGAAGCCACAGTAGACGCGGGTGTAGACGCAGACTCCGCGCTCGTCGCAGCTGTAGGCACACCCCATGCAGTCTTTGCTTCGTCCCACGCCCCGTTCTTCTCCATCTTATCGAGTATTCCCAGGGTCTCAAGCGCGACCTCGCATCCGACTGCATGCGCGCTGTAAGAATGCCCATGCAAAAGCGCATCTTCCTTCTTCTCGCCCCAGAACGCTTCGAACACTTCCTTCGTCGCCAATGTCGCGGCCAGCGGTACGAGTCCGCCAGTCAGGATCTTGGCGTGCACGGAGATGTCCGGCGTAGTTTGCAGGAGTGAGGAGGGGCTGGAGAGACCAAGACGGTAGAGTCCTGTAAACACTTCGTCGAAGACGACGGGGAGATTGAGAAGCCTGCGCGCCGTCGCGACGAGAACGTGCTGGAAGAGCGGGTCGACAAAGAGCATACCGCCTGCACCGAGAACGATTGGCTCGAGCACGAGCGCCGCGAGCCTCTCACCCTTCTCCTTCAGCCCTTCAAGTGCTTGGGTGATATGTTTCTCGTATGCTTTTGCTAGATCGGAGTTGAGACGTCCGCGCACGTCGTATGCTCGCGCGAGCGGGCCCGGGTCGTGGATCCCGCCGCCGAGAGATGGAGGTAGCGATACCACCGTACGCCCGTGCCGGATGGCTACTGTAGGCGGCTCGAGCCAGAAGCCCCGCGCGTCGTGCCACTCGCAAGTATACACGCCCGGAGCGCATGCATCCATTGCGCCGATAGTATCTCCATGATAGCTTCCCTCAAGCCCGAGCACGCCCAACCCCTTCTTCCCTTTGCCTGACCCAGACTTCTCCTCTTCCTCCACAGCTGCCTTGATGTCTGGATTGCGCGCGAGGTAGGTACGGATGGCCATTTTGATCGCTACTTCCATGCCGGTGCTGCCATCGTCGGATAGGAAGACCCGCGCGGCCCAGTCGCGTCCTGGGCCCTGCAAGAGGCGCTCAGAAAGCTTGAGAGCGGGGGCGTGCGTCGCGAGGGGGAACATAACATGGCCATAGCGTCCAGCTGCACGGGCAGCTGCCAGAGCGAGGGATGGGTGCGCATGGCCGAGTGCTTGGGTCCACCAAGAGGCTGAGCCGTCGAATTGCGGGTTCAGGAGAGAGTGTGAAGTAGACGGAGCCGGTGCGGATGCGGGAGAGGCACTCGACGAGGAGGAAAACCGATGGCCATTGTACACGCTGAAGTAGTCGCCCCATGCGCTGTCGATGACATTCACGTCCGTCTCCTTTCCGTACAGCCTATGCTGCACAAACGGCCACCACACGCTCTCGAGGGTCCGACGCGGCATACTCGCAAGCTCATCAAGCCTCTTCTCGTGACACACATCCAGATGCTTCACGACATCGAACATGGCTCCTTCTCGGTTCTCCGGCGCCAAGGAAGCATAGAACGCGTCCGTGATCCTAAAGTTCTCCGCGTCGTCCGAATGCCGCTCGGGAGGTGCGGGTAGTGCATCGAGCCGTACACCACGCTCAGCGAAGTACGGTTGCAAGTACTCGTAGTTCCTGTAGTAGTCGTCTTTGAAGATCAGAACCTGGTCCAACTCGTATCCGCGCACGAGAAGACTCTCGTATGCGGCGATAGTGGCGGAGATACCGCCAAGACGGGCGTCGGCGACAAGGACGGTTGGAAGGCGCAGTGGGCGGTACGCGTCGAGTTGGGAGCTGCCGGATAGAACGGGCGAGTGCACACCGCCTGCAGTCTCAACGTACATGTGCGCCGCATTGGAGTCTAACGAGTGTACTTGGGTTGCACGCGACCGGATGTGCGATGCGACGGATGAAACGAAGGCTGGGTCTGTAGGGTACGAGGCGGACTGAGAGTGTAAGTTATACATCAAACCCATACAACAAGTAAAAACGTACCTCAATACCTCGCCGGGTAGCCTGCATAGTCGCAGCTAGATGCGGGCTGACTGGGTCGTCATATCGGAATAGACACGCAGCGTCGACGAGGTTCTTATGCTGTCCAGCAAAGCGCTTCACATGTCTTCAAAAAGCCTTCTCTCAGGATAAATGGCAAAGCATGTTGAGAACGATAAAATGAATTACTCGTCGTCAGCGTCCTGTATGGGACCCGTTGAGACCGGTTTGAGATAGTAGACGCTATTCCCGAGAGCAGCCGACGCGCGAACGAGTGCGGCGGTGAGAAGGGTCTTGCCAACATCAGTGTTGGCCCCGAAGACCTGGTGAACGCGTAGATGCCGGTAGAGCGTACTCATCGTCGTTCGACCTCAAGTTCGCATTCGCCTCTACTTTCCCCAACAGAAATTCTCGGCGCCGAGTAAGACGTCGGCGGTTGGAGGCTGCGAGTGGCGCCGGAGCGCGCTTCGTCGGCTCGGATTCTCGGAATATATTCGCGCTCACGTGCAAAGTTTGATCCAGATGGGCGGCGACGGTTCGAGTGCTTTACCTACGACCACATCATGGTGAGTGCGTCTGTAGCAACGCCACAGAATACTGCTGAAAGGAATCATAGAGCGACAACGCAGAGTACAAGGAGGCATTCGCGCTGTTCGACAAGAAGGGCACTGGTGCCGTCCCCCGCGAGACACTGGGCGACCTCCTACGCGCATTGGGGCAGAACCCCACACAGGCCGAGGTCCAGGATCTTGTTGCCGCAGCACCGCGCGACGTCGATTACAAGACCTTCCTCTCCATCCTCAACCGTCCTGACGGCTTCAAGCCTGCTGGAACACCAGGTTTGTCTGTTAGCAAACACAGAGAGATGTTGAGCTGATCAACAAATCGTAGAGGAGTTCATCCGGGGATTCCAGGTGTTTGACAAGGAAGGGAACGGATACATTGGTGCCGGAGAGCTGCGATACGTGCTTACGCAGTTGGGCGAGAAGATGACGGACGAGGAGGTTGACGAGTTGCTGAAGGGTGTCCCAGTTGGCGCGTGCGTATCTCATTCGATCTGTGCTTTATGTTATACCTGTCAAGATACTAACTTCTATCCGTAGCGACGGAAACGTTAACTACGAGTCGTTTGTGCGTACGATCCTCAGCCAGTGATTCCATACATGATCGCGGATCCCTTCCTTGCTTCTGCTTCCTGTCACGTCTCGATCCAAAGCTCGTTTTGTATCATAACATTGCGCAACGCCCATTTTCTTGAAACATCAATTCATGCCCGAATGAGTACGTGCCACAGCACGCCGGCATCTCCCTTTGCGGAATTATGCTGGAACCTCCTTAACGACAGGGTATGTGCGAGATGACGCCTCACTCGGCCTCAGATCAGCCCATAGACGCCCAAATGCAAGAATGGGCGTCTTGAGGCTTGACCGTGTTGGGCAGGGTCTGCCTGAAAAAGGCCATTGATCACGGCTGTGACCGAAACGATTCTCACTGACAGTGTTACAGGCGCTTAAACTGGTTGCCTCTCACCACATCGACGAGCGCCATGGAGTGTCCTCTCGCATCCTCCGATCCGTATGTGGATATATCCCCATCTGCACCCTTCCGATGATTGATAGTCTGTGCCAGCTTGCAAGCGCCCGTCTACCGGCTCGATACCGATAGCCTTGCCATGATATTCTATCATGCCGTGCGCGATGAGCGCTCAGCGTACGAGGAGTTCACCCGCCTTGTCTGCGTAACGCACGTTTGCCAACAGTGGCGCGAAGTGGGACTGAGCTTGGCTGAACTCTGGGGAGACGTTGCCTGCGCTTGTTCCATGAGGCTTGAAGCGTTCGATATCGTTATAGGACGTGCGCACAATGCGCCATTGCGTGTGCCCAAGATGACACGCCTGCGCACGATGCAGAACCGCTATTTTCTTGCCCAACCCCAACGCTTCCGCGAGTTGCACTCTCTGGAGTGTAACTGGTCCAGCGCGATCCTCGCTGGCGAACGTCTCCCTCACCTGGAGACGGCCACACTCGCTGTCACCGATGACGGGGGCGGATCCACGCAACCACCAGTACACGCGCCTGTTCTCGAAGAGCTGTCCCTCATTGGCTGCTGCATCCCATTCGATGCCCCGAGCCTAAAGAGCTTGGAGCTCGCAACGAGTGCGCCTTTGAGGCTGAGCCAGTTGATCACGATGCTCAACGGCCTCCCAACACTGTCGTCTCTGACGTTGCGAGATGCCTTACCCGAAGATCCGATACAACACGACGATCTGGGGCGTATCCATCTGCCGTCTCTTACGCGCATGCATCTTGTTGGCTCCTGTTTATCACTCGAGACATTCCTTCAGCAACTCCGACCGACCAACCCAGATGCTGCGACCACAATTTATATTCGAGATGCCAATCATACGGACGACCTGGTTCGCTTATTTGAAGCTCTGCAACCGTATCTCGGCGGTTCGTCCCGCGATACGATCTATATCAACCCTTCCGACTACCAGTTTTTCTTGGCATATCGTCACAGCGACGTAGGAAATCGTGGAACTCTTTCCAATGCGTGGGGCGGGGTCAGCCTCGAGTTGGATACATGGCTAGGCAACCTAGGAGCTTCGTACGCAACCCTGGTTGAGCAGTTCACCATTTGCCAGATCCGTCACTTGAAGATGCGTGTGCTTGAGAACACCGGCGATAACTTTCTCGCCAACATGTCTATGCCTGATGTTCTACAAGTCCTTCGTGTGCCGCAGCTGGCAGTCTCGGTGCAGACACTATACCATAGCCTCGCCACGGATTCGGATATGATACTAGATGACCCACAATCTTTCGCATCGATAGTGATGCCGTTCTTCCAGTTCGACAGCCCCACGCCGTGGCCCCAGCTAGAGGAACTCACACTCGCCGGTGACTGGCCTCTCTTCTTGCATACCAATCCAGATGGTGTTGCGTGCGTGCAATCGTGGTTGGAGGGGCGTGCCGCATCTGGCTGTCCTTTGCGAACGCTTCGCTTGCGAACGCTCAGCTTCCGCAGGATCGTGACTGAGACTGATGGTGATGAGCCGAAGTACAACGATGAGGCTTGGAATCGAATCAGGGCTCTCGTGAGCGTCGAAATCGAAGAAATTTAGATCTATAGAGTGCTGATTGGGTCTCATATATAGTACTGCATAAATATGCAATATCTTACAAGCATATGAACGTGGCTGTATTGCCCGCTCCAACATACAATACTGAACCAACTTGAACCAGCTTTCACGTCGGCTGGCGGCATATCCCGAAGTCATCACCCGAAGGGACGGGCCAATATGACCCATTATAAGCCCATTGCAATGCATATAATGGCCACAATGCATATAATCCCGCCCGGGTGCATTGCAATGGCATTTTAGTAACCCCCCCTCCCCATTGCGATGGCATTGCAATAGCATTGCAATGGGCCATGCCCATCATGAAGCATTACAAGGCGTAGCGAGTGCACTGGTGCTCCAGCATTTTGTTTTATTTTTATTTTTATTGCAAAATATCGGATAAATTGAAATATAATTGTGAGCATATCACAGGGTATTCTCTACATGTACATATACATAACGGGGAGCTGAGTTCATTCTATAGTACACCAATGCATGGTACCATTGATGGGATGATAGAGGATGGGAGGGCACAAGTATGGTTCGAGGGATTGCATGGAGTTGGGGTAGACGTGCATGCCTGGAGCCCGCCGATAACGGATCCTGTGCGAGAAGCGCTGGGAGAAAGATATCAGCTTCGTGCACGAGTATTGATCTACAGGGGGAAAACGCACTGCGTATTTGCCTCTCTTCGTATGTGATCTGTAGTCATGGTCAGAAGACTATCAAATAGAATGTGGACGCGACGTACTGGGGTTTGCAGGGCAACACATACTGATCAGCCCGCAAAACTGACGAAGAGGAGAGCAATACGATGTTATGTCGGGTTGGACTCCATTCCCCACGAAGATTCGGATGCGCCTACGCTGGCTAAGGGATGCGGCGAGACGATCACGTTGCGCGTGCAAGTGCACCAAGCGAGTGACGCGTCTGGCATGCAGGTGTCGCGAAGTCGCGAGCGCGTCTGGATGACGCGTCGAGTTGGTTTGTGTCGGACTGAATCGAGGGGAGTAGACGTAGGAGGACGAAATGTAAGGGATTGA
>KV424622.1:45821-95402 GCA_001632445.1 Peniophora sp. CONT
ACGGCAGGGAGCGTGCAGTCTTTTTCCTTCAGCATCGATAACGTAAGCGATAAGGGCTGCCGTTGCATGTAGCCTGCAGAAGGCGTTGCAAAAGGTCGCAAAGAGGGTGCGCATCGAGTTGGCATCGAGGGTCGCTTGCCGCGCGACGCGCGTCACGAAAGCGCGTGTCGCCGCGACGCGGCAGCGCGACACGACCTAGCGCCACTCTCAACGGTCAACCATCGCATTTGGGGTCATCTCAGTAGTGGATTTCGGACTATGTATCGTACTCTCATACCCCTTTGAGATATGTACTACATAGCAGGGGTTTCCCCTCTGACTGGGCCCACGCCAATCCGCGCGCGACCTTATGCACCGACTCTGACTTAGAGCTTGTGACTCTAAGTTGTGCCCGGCAAGTGCAACGTCTCTGCAATTATAGGGACCCTCTTTATATGTAATTGCAAGCCTATGTGATGTGGGCTTGCACGTATGAGGGCATTGCAAAGACGCTACCCCATTGCAATAGCATTGCAATAGGCACGCGTCGATGCAATGGCTTGCAATCGCTCGTCCCAATTGCAAGCCCGGGCGAGGTCACAATTGCATAAAATTATCTGTCCATTCGGGTGATGAGATTCGCGCGTAGTAGTTAACGAGCAAAGTCACCACCAGGCACGGAGGGCCACAATGGGGCATGTGGGAGTGAGTAGCCTAAATGGGCCGACGCGTCGAACACGCGGCACGGTGGTTGAAGCGCCCACTTTTGTTGTGGACTGTCACTGGCTTCGCGACGAGAACGAGTCTCCGTTGCTCTCCTTGGCCGCACAAGGGTCACAATTACGCGCGAAGTTGGACTTTGAGGCCATACTTAAGCGTGGCGCATTGTAATTGCTCCAACCTCTACTGTTACCTTTGCCCGCCACCTCGACGCGTCTGCGACGCGCTTGCTGTCTCTGCTTGACGAACCCATCATGCCTGCGGCGACGCTCTCGACGCCAACATCTTACTCTTCGCGCTATGCACGCGCACTCTCTCCACCACTGTCTTCTGCTGGGAGCACTGTCGGGCCACAGGTGCAGAGCCTGAAGATCGTCACGCGACTGGCCATCGAAGGAAACGCGAAGGAGGGAGAGGGCGTACCGATAAAGATGTACTTGAAGGTGCATTCAGCTTTCTACTGGATACGGCCAGCCTCTGACGTGTTTGTAGCTTGCACTGCCTGTAGACAATGTCATACCGGGTAGCGCCATTCCATTATTCAAGGGTGCGTTCAACACTCGATACTTCAAAATACCTATGGCTGAACCTTGGATAGAGGGCGACGTGAAGATCCTGGACTCGGAGATACACCCTCTCGACCACAACTCGACGCCTTATAACTTCTCCTCGTCAAATTCTCCCCTTCTACACAACGCGGCTCGCGCTCTAAACCTGCCTGCACGGTTGCAACAGTCATACACATCCATATTCGAGAGCAAGCTTGGCAACTCATCACGCTACGCATATGGCTCTACTGGCGGTAATGACCCAGACAGGCTCGACAAGAAATATACCGGCGAGATCATCGTCAGCGGCTTCAATGTCTCATTCGCTGTGCCCAGGGAGCTTCCGCCACGCTCGAGGGCAGTGAATGGGGACGACTTGCCAACGCCGACGGCGAAGGAGAGGTCGAGGAGAAGGAGCTCTTTTGGAGCGGAGAAGAATGTCGTGCAGTTTATGGCTGGGATCAGTATGGTTGTTCCATACACTTCGCGGCCACCAAGGGCGCCGTGGCTCGTAAGTAGACCATCTATCATCCATATACCAATCCTGACTCATGCCTTCTTCTCAGGTCTGTATCCCGACACCGCGCTGTCTGTCGAATACACTGAAACTGCGCATATTTTCCCCTCCATCGACAAATAACGTCTCGAACTCGTACCAGTCCCTCTCTTCAGCAGAAACCGACGATGCACCTTCTTGGGATATGATGGTCGACCCGCACGTTACGCGAACATCCAGCGCTCGCCGCCCCGCTTACTCATATCAGCACTTTGCGGACGACGAGGACAGCGACAGCAATGCCTCGCCAGGATTCTCAGACGGCGTCGGCATCCAAGGCTCGTTCCCAAGCACAGAAGTTGTTCACGTTCGATGGGCCGTACCGCGACGGAATATCGACGAGGGTGTCATCGACGGGCGCAGGCGGGTTGGCGTTGAGAGTGTCTCTGGTGACATGCTTTGCACGGTCTTGGGCCGTCAGCATGAAGTCGGGCCGAACGGTCGTGAAGGCATCGTCATGAAGCTCGAGTACAAGGCCACTTGTAACGGAGTGTTCTACCCTGGCGTCGCAGCGCTACTTGGACTAGATATTGGGTTGGAGGCCAAGAACTGCGAGGTCACCTGGGTAGAGGACGAAGCTCCAGAGTGGAAGGTGGTGGGCGGTTCCGGTTATACTGGCCATAGCATTGCAGGAGTAGACGGTTCCTCAGGACCCGGCCGTCAGCCTTCCTTCGACATGCCGCACCTTACTGTTCCCAACGACAACACACCCATGGCTGGGCCTTCACGCGGGTTTCTCTCCCGATACAATTCGACCTCGTCGACCTCGTCGACATCTTCACTGTTGAGGACAACGCTGCCAGCAGACAACGTTCAGGACTACTCCTTCGAGAACGCGCCGTCCACTCCTGGAGGGTCAGACACGGGCATGTCCTCGGTACTTGATACAACCGATGGCGAGTCTCGCGGACGCAGCAGAGCCTCGTCGCTCGGCCGCGAACCGCAAACCTCACCAAATATGCCCATCACGATACATGTGAACATGAACGAGCTCCTAACCTCCCCGCTGACCTTCAGCATCACCGGCCACGTCCTCGTCCTCCCGCGCTCTCCGCCATCATATAACGCGGATCAGGAAATGGAGCTAGAGGTGAACATCCCGCGCTTCAGCGTACTCGCCGCGGAGAAGGAGAAAATATCCGCATCCGTACGCAACGGTGTTCAAGAACGTGGGATCGACCTGCTCGTATGTCCCAGTACGAACAAGCACGCGAAGAGCGTCGCACTGGCTCGCGAGTCGCGCACACACCTCTCCGCGGAAGGAGGACGCGCAACACTTCGTATCCCGCCCGAATCCCGCGTATCATCACCGTTCCCTCGTCGGGATGCGTCGGAAAGCACGAATCTGAGCGTCAGTCGTGGGCACTCGCCTTTACCAGGGAGCAAGTCGCCTCGGCCACGGATAACCTCTGGCGGAGGAGCGGCTATGCACGACACGAGCCTGAGTCTCTTCGCGTCTGTGGCCCGTCCACGGCGGGGAGACGCCCCGCTCATGCTCCCATACGTGAATGTGAGCGTGGTGCCGCACGCGTCGGGATCGTACGCCGTGACGGCGCGTTTTCCCGCTCCCGCCGAACTAGGATCAGATTGGCTGGCGTTTTACCTGCTCGCACCTGCTGGTACCTCGAGCTTGCCTCGTGTATCGCTCGTGAGCACTAGCCTCGAGGGTGTACCCGTACTCGCGGAGATTAAGGCCGCACCACGTCCGAATGCAGAGAAACAGGACATCCAAGTTGCGTTCGAGCAACTGAGTAATGCGGATTGGGCGGCGCTCGTGCGTATCCATGTCGGAGCGCTGGGTGGTGGTGCGGTTGAGGTCGTGTACGTCGTCGAAGGGAACACGGAGGGGAAGGGAAAAGGAAAAGGCAAGGCGAAGGAGCACGATATTCTGCTACCCGGCTTCGAGATCCCGGTGGGATGCCTGCAAGTCGACGTTCCAGCGTCCACCGAAACTCTACAGACCAATCTTGAGCACGAACAGGCTGCGACTGGTATACGGCGCTTGCTCCACTACGGACTCCAGGAACATTTCCTCCCAACCCTGCGTATCGACAGCGCGAGCGCACCGCCGCGCCGACCGCGGTCAGCACTATGGTCTACCATCGGGCAACTACTGCGTGCCCTCTGGTGGCTCTCAGCGATCGTTCCAGTGCTCTTGATGGTCCTTCAACAAAACGATCTGCTACGTACGCGGGCTGCGCTGGAAAGTTGTTCGTACGGGCAGAGCGGTTCGTACTACGGCGCCGGATCTCCGGCTTCGGATCCCGCCGTTGTGACTGTTACTGCGACAGTACTCTCGCCGCCTTGGGCGTCCTCTTCGGCTGCGACCGCGTCACCTACTTCTTCGACGTTGGCGGAGGATGCAGAAGAGGTTATTGGAGCGCCGACGCCCAAACCTACAGCTACGGTGACCATGATCGACGTATCCTCATCTACACCCGCTGCGCGTTCAGGTTCGCACTCGGCTCACAACGAGAAGTACGCGCTACTCCCGCCGCAATACATGTACGACGCGTGGCCGCTTTGGCTGGAGTTCGACTACCGGCTCGCGATGGAGAAGGTTGTGGAGGGTCTCGGCGTTGTGTGGCAGGTTCTGCGTAGGGCATATCATTACCCGATGGATCCACCTTGAGCGTAGGCGCTTGAGTGACTGGTCTGTTTCTCGATGATACGGATATTGACTGTTACGATACTCATGCTATACCCACTACTGTACATGCTTATGTTGTTGACGTATATCTTGTTATGACTTTATTCTGTTTGACGAACTCTGTCTACGTATCCTTGTAATCACCTCTGACTTTGAAACGAGTTCATTGTGGATGCTATCCACATTCGAGTTCCTCTCAAGTAAGCCTCGCGATCCACATCCACGTCCTTGATAATAGACTGGATACGTGAAGATCAGATGCATAGATTTGAGTGTATGAGTACATTGGGATAGGTACGGGTGAGATCAAGATATGCGAGAAATAGGGAAGTGAACATCCAGACTCACACTACTGCGCCCAAGAGGAGTTAAGAAGGGTCAGGTAGTCGGTGATACCCTTCACGTAGTCAACAGGCTCGATCCTGACGATGCCGTAGCGGACGCGAGTGCGATCCTGCGATATCATGCGTCAGGTTCAGATACCGCATCAAGATAGACCACGTATCAAACGTACGTTGTAGGTGTCCTGTTTGGCGCGTACGGTAAAGACGTAGGATTTGCCAGAAGCGGATCCCATCTGCTGCATGAACGCGGCATCATCGCGCTCACGCAGCTCCGTCAACTCGTCGGCTGTCTTGCCAAGCACAATATTACCGGCGTCGTTGAACCCCTGTAGCCAGATCTCGTCGGTCATGTCCGCGACGGCCATGGAGATAATGTAGCTACATCGACAGTCAATGCTGCGATCCGGAGATCCGGCGCGCAAACTCACCGGTACTCGGGGGCGGGGTAGGATTTGTCGCACTTCTCGCACCGCCACATGCCCCCTTCTTCGGTGACCTTCTTGTTACAATCCTTCGAGGGGCACGCCGGATAAGCGATGTTTTCCGGCTTGACATTCATAACAGTGGCGCGGATGGAAAAGTACTCGGCCTTCTCCGATACCTCCGCCGTCTGTGCCTTGGCATCCGCGACCGTGCGCATCTGGTCAGAGCGCTGCCCGCTACCTCCACCGCCGGAGTAGGCCTGGAAAGTCGTATCGGCACCGCCGTCCATGTACCACCCCTTGAGGCTATGTGCCTCAGGCGTGTCTGGGTTGACCTCCATGACACTTGAAGACATCATGGAAAGCGAGCGACCTTGAGTGACATGAGAGCAAAGTCAAATATCTAGAGAAACGACACATACCACCAAAGTCGCCGACCTTCACGCCCTTGAAAGCCATGATATCCTGCTCAGAGGCTTGGAACTGTTCGGCCTGCTTTCCCCAGAGCGTCATGCGAACGGCAAAGTTGGACTGATCCACGAGAGAAAGCTCGCGTTTCGTAAGCTAGATGATGTTCAACCCGTTATACACAGACGTCTGCAACGAGATGAACTGACCGGTTTGCCAGCCTTAGTCGTGATGCTACCGACATCGCCTATCTCCTTCACGACCGCCAAAACATCTGAGGTCTCGCTCAGCACGAGCCATAGATAAGTGAAACGGCAATACATACCGCAGAATTGGTCCTTCTCGATATTGTTCAGGTCCTGCAATGTGACAAAATTATATTTGATGACCGGGAAGCTGGTCGCATCGGTGACCTTGACGCGTGGTCAGTGGCATAGCAAGAACCGTCAACGACACAATGCACCTCACGAATCTCAGTTGTCACGTTCAGACTGAGCTCGTACTGGTTGTTCGAACCGAACTTCTTCTTTGCAATGTCCACGCGAGCCTTGGAGACGTAGTAGACTTTGCCTTCCTGCACCTTATTGTACAGCTCCTCGCATGCGGCATTGAACGCCGTTCCCTTGATATCGCCAGAGTCATCCATAAATGTGACGCTGAAAAACTTGCCGTCGCCGCGCTGGTTAGAGTAGGTTCGGATGTCGCTCTTCTGCGTAACCCTGGCTTTGATCGTCCAGTTGTTCTGGTACGGACTGAGAGCCTCGATGGGGTACACAGTTTCCTCCTTGCCTGAGCGGGCCGCCTGTCCGCGACTCGGCGCAGGTGCTGACGGAATGGGCGCAGAAACGTTCGCGGATGTAGAGGGAGCGCTGCTTGACACCGGCGCCGTGGCAGCAGCATCGTTGGGAGGGTTGAGCGGCTTGGGTTCACCGATCTTGGGTGGCGACTGCTCCTCGACACGAAGTCCAAGAATAACGACGAGCCTTTGCAAGTCATGAGTATTTTATACATGACTTATATCCTGCCACATACCGCTTGCCGCCGATAGTATTGCAGACCATCTTCTCGATGGTGGCGATCGTGTTCTTTCCGATCACATTCGTTTGCACCATGTCGTTCAGTTGCGTCGCTAGCATTGCTTGTAAAAAGTGTTGCCCGTCCGAAATAATAATGCGGTAGCGGTCAGGACGGTCGCCATCGGCAGGAGCAGGCGTGGTGTTGGCATTGCCGACGAGCTTGATCGAGAGGAATTGAAGGGTAGGTGTCGACTCCCAGATGGGATCCTTAGGGTCTACTACAAGAAGCTGTTCCAGTATCCCTTCCGTGAGCGGAGGCGCCATGATGTATAAAGTCAGAGGTTTAATGGGACAACGGTAATGGAGGTTGCTTGTCAAGAGCAGAACGCGCACGACGCGTGCTGAGTTCCAATAAACGTGACGCACGCGCTATGTCACGCTGTGACGACGGTGCCTTCCGAGCCTGCGCGTTCTGTCGCGAGTCTGTTCCTGCCTTCATCACGATGTCTATCCTCTAGAATTAACTTCCTCATTTGAAATCAGCATATCGCACATATCTCCGGAAATTGATCCCAAGCTGCGCGTGGTCTCAAACAAGTTGCAATGATCGTCCATATGAAGTACTCGGGTCTCAAATACAATAGTCTAAATAATGCAGACATGCAAATAGCGAATAACAACCGTACTAGGTGAAGTGGAACTAGGCTACATGTAATAGAGGCAAATGGTTGATTAAACGATTACAGTTAATGGATGGCTGTGTCGGTCATGAATGGATACAATTGTTCAAGAATAGGAATCAGTTTGAATGGAACACAGAAAAGCGAAGCGAAGGCTCTACGTAGAGCCCAGAAGCGTACGTGCAGTCGAGTCTCGCCCGGATTTCAGCTGCGTTGCCAGGGCCATGCCGCCAGTCCCTTTACTAGCTCCCTGGACGGCGAACTGCGCGCGTTCAGCAGCTTCGTCGGGCGTCCCTGGCGGAGTGGTTCGCGCCTGAGAGATGATGAACAACGTAGCGACCTGAATGTGGGAGGAGCGGAACTCCTTCAAGGCCTGGACAGCGTTGTCATAAGCTTCGCGAAGAAGAGGGGACTTCTCCGCCAGCCCACGAATCGGAGTCTGGCTACGACGAAGATCCTCGAGGTAGCGCCTATGGTCACCGGGCATATAGCGCCACATCCTCTCCATGAAACCCTTGTCCGCGGCCTTGTTGGCCTCGGTCTGTGGGGTCGGTCGGTGCTGCACCTGTTTGTGATCAACTTCGAAGAATACGTCTAGTGCGTGCATCACGGTGCTCTGACCCGCCGATGGCCCTGCGAGATCGAGCTGGCTGGATTCAGCAACGCCTTCGTAAACCCAGCGCGTCGATGGGTCGCCGGCTGGTCCGCTGCCGCTGAACCAGGGGCGAACCTCCCAGTAGAACTGGTACGGGTTGAGTGTCGCCTTGATCTCGCCCATGACTTGCGTGATTCGGTCGATGGTGCGCGCCACGCCTACGATCTCCCTCGCCGTCTTGGACACGCACACGGGGTCGGCCGGATTGAGCAAGCTATGATACTGCTCGAACGCGTGCAAGATGTCGACGCCGATCAGTTCAGGCTTGATCGATGCGATGTAGAATTGTTGCTCGGTCTCCGTCCCCGAAAACAAGTGTGCAAAACGGACGTTGCTCGCAGAGAATGGGCGGGATGGATCCAAGGGCTGCGCGTTCCACATCACGGTGTCGGCGAGTGTGAGGACGGGCGCGATGCCTAATATCCGCGAAATAGCGACCATGGGGACCGCCAGGCTCGCCGGCACCACCAGGTGCCAGCGGTCGGGAGAGGGGATTTGGGAATGCACGTAAAAGTGGATGAGGAATGCGAGGACCATGTGGGCTCGCTGCGACGCCCGAAGGTTCTGTCCGAGTGCGCCGACAACCAAAACAGGCATCTATTGGGGTTTGGGTAAGTATATACGCAATCTCAGATGGGATATGATATTCACCGTTCGCACACGAGCCCTCCAAGTCTCGCCGTACGCCCTCTTAGCCTTGGCTTCTGCGCGGGTGTCCTCGCCGAGGCTGAGCTTCCCTTTCGCGTTGTCCAAAGCTGCTTCCCATATAGCGTGGTCGCCACCCAGTCTCGAGAGTGCCGCAGGCGGGAAGAATCCCAGAACGGGGTCGATGTCGTACTCTCGTAAGGGTAAAACGCGGTCCCGAGTTGGCTGGCCGCTGAGCTGTCGCAAAGAGTTACGCAGAGGTTGCATCAGGCTGGAAATTTCAGAGCTGTTGGGGAGGATCGAGTAGTTCATGACTCTGCGAAGCTGAGGGATGAGAGTGGAGAGGATGTAGATAAGATGAGTGGTAGTGACTGTCCGTCCTTTTCAAATCTCACTGTTATATACCCTTGGACTACTCACACAATCTGTGCCCTTGCGTGCACGTATGGCAATACATACACTACTGAATCCTGTGCAGGGCATCGTTCTACCTTGTGATTCGTAGACTTGATGCGTTGTCGATGCGTGCGATGTTTAGGCCTCGACACTGTGCAGAGTGGCTCTAAATGCAAAGGTCCCAGGGGCATAGCCGCGCGACAATTATCGGTACGTATCCAATGCAGAGTTGATTGGAGATGTCGGCTTCTTCCAGCGCTTTGCCGACAATGCAACACAATGAAGCATACACGGCAACCGGGAATGTATGCGAGGAAGTGCCAGTTCTTGATCCTGGCGCGCGCGCGACCACGCGAGGTACTGGTCCGGCTGGATTGATTTCGCTGTTGTGAGTATGTAAGTACTTGCTCTCTATGATACGTGCTGGGCGGCGATGGCCGAGCCTGCCTCTCGTCCGCGTGTTCTGTGGGCCTCGATGGCCCAAGCACTATACATTTCTCCAACTCTATAGTCGCCGTTTTCCGGTACGATGGTGTATATGCCCGGGTGTGAACCCGCCGCTCGACACATTCGGCGACGTAAGTCGAACTAGAATACGCCTTGATCCGGCCACGCACCCTGCATAGCATAGCAAACGCAACCTCGGCGCCACTTTTTGAGCTTGCTACCACACGAAGTCGAACGTGATGCGATCTCCCGCTGCGCTTAAGCATAGAGATCGGGCGCATCAGCAATTGTGCTTGTTCCCAAAGGAGTCTTCGTCTATGATCAACCTGGTCAGATAACAACGCGGCCATGTTTTATGCTGCGCTCCGTATTGTAGTCGATCGAGATCCTTATGGGTATGGGTCCATGTGGGACGTGCGATCTATCGGCCAAACGGCCTCACCGCGCGGTGAATCTATCAACGATGGCCATTGTACAGCGAAGTACGCATCTACCCTGTATCCGTGCACACTCAAGATGTGAGAACATCCCGCACATTCCCAAGCACCTCGTTCGGCTTTTCGTGTCCGTGTACTGCAGGCAGTGCTTCCCATGAACTCTCCTAGTATTTTGTATCGCCGGTAGTGTGCTCGTCGATGACTCCACTATTCATTTCATGTCAGTTAAGCCTGCATAGCCTGTACACCAACAGGATCACATACCTGTGCTTTATTCCATATCGCATGCGGAGGTTCTGGGCACACACACATATCAGAAGAAAGAGCACTGTGGGAGCAAAGTGATTGTGGACTCGGACAGAACGGGAGAGACGCATCGATTGATGCACTTGGCGATACGTTGTGGGGCTAACTTGAAAGGAGACGAGATATGTGCCGGTTAATGACCGGACAGGCCCGTTGAGGCCCAAAGATGCGCGAGGTGGTAGAGAGTTGTTGTTTTGTTCATGAGGCTCGATGAAAATCCCGATGGCGGCAATGTGAAGTCATTACATCAATTCCAAGAAATAGTACGCTCAACAAAGCAACCACTGCTCGACGGTACCGGCGACTGTGAGTAGATCAGCCTTGCCGTCTCCGCTCCTGATGCCACTCCCTTCACTCCCGCAACGAAGCTTTCTTCCAGGAACGGGGTCATTGCGCTCATCAGCACACAAAACATGGCATGCGCTCCCATTTCTCCCACCACATACGGGCATACGGTCACACAGATCGGGGCCGATGATTTCATTAGACAGCAGTTCAACGCGAAGCATATTGAGATGCAGCAGAGAATTAGACGTGTTATAGTATGTGGCGCAATCGAAGCAGGACAGCACAGCTATATGCCGGATAGGAAGGACATTACAGAGCCGGGTTACTTCCAGGAGAGGAACTTATCGCCGTCCATTGTGCATTTGCGGTTGACCACCTCCAAAACCTTCTCACGTACGCCCGCCTTGTTATTCGTGAGTTCGTCGAAGCGATCCAGGAGCTCCTCGACCGTAATGGCGGTGTCTGGGCTGGCGGGATGTTCACCCTTGACCACCTTCATAATCAGCTCTTCACCGGGCAGCGCATATTTGCGAGGATCGCGACCCTTCGACTCCTTCTCAATGCGTGGCATGATGAGCTTCGGTGCAGTTTCCTGCGTGAAGTACTCCTCCACAGTAGCGTCAGATACGTCTGCGAGAGAAGCAGGGGACCATTCCGGTCTCCCCTTCAGCTTAGTGATCATGACGGCCGTAACACCCGTCTTGAAATCGGGGTTCGTACCACTCTGTAGTCGGTATCAGCGGATGAAAACGTGGGGCATGGGTGTATGTGTGCGTACGCAGAACTTCTGGGCGATGTTCAACTCCATGGCAAGCGCATGTTGCAGGTCCATCTTCTTGGCCCGTCGAATGGCTTGAAGAGCAACCTTGAGACTCGTCGGGCTACGGTCCTCGAGCATAGTTGTCGTGTCCTTGGCCCACTGCACGATCTCTGCCGAGCTGTTCTTGCTCTTCCCGTCCGCGTAATGACGAAGCTTCTCAAGAATTTTCTCGACGGTACCCTGAGAGAATGCATCATCAAGCGCATCGCGAATGCCGCCCGCGAAGGGGAACGGAGGATCACTGGGTTCCCGCTCCGTATACAAGTCGTCGATGGCGCTGGCGACCTGACCAAACGTGGGCCGTTCTAGTGCGGAGAGCCGTTCCAGAAGCTGAGGTACGCGGGAGGAATGTATAAAGTGTGTGGCAAGTCCGAGCTCACTGTCGCTGTGAGACCGCGATCAAGGGCATAGTAAACATTTGCTTACAAGGCTGCGCGTCCAGAAACGATGTTACCCGTGAGAGACAGGTACGTTCCAATTTGGCCGTCAAGCCGTGACAAGTAGTACGAGCCACCGACATCGGGGAAGTAGCCGATCTTCGTTTCTGGCATGGCGAACTGTGTTTTCTCTGTTGCTACCCTGAACGCTGCAGGGGCAGTCAGGCCAAATCCGCCACCCACTACGTAGCGTCAGTGAAGTGTTACACCCAATTCACCCCAATGTAACGTACTGGTGTAACCGTCCATTACCACGACGTACGGCTTGTCAAGTTTCGCCAAGTAGTAATCCATCCCAAACCTATGCGCTCTTAGTTCTGGACTAAATTGGGATTGACAGTAGCCATGCGTACTCGCGCTGAAAGAAATTGAGTGCTTCGTCATGCTTCTTGTTCTCGATAGATTCCACCACGGCTGAGAACGAATGCTGCAAGTCAGACCCGTGCCTGTAAACGGCAGTCAAGCATACGCACCTGCTACATCGCCTCCTGCACAGAACGCCTTGCCCTCGCCCGTTCCTACAATGATCCCGGCGAGGTCGGCGTCATTCCATTGCTACTCCATGCTCAACATAATGATGCGGGATGTGGTGCGAAACATACCTTAAGTTTGGGACCCAATAAGTCAAGCATGGCAGCGTTCAAGGAGTTCAGCTTCTTAGGTCTGTTCAATATATACCGCCTCATTGAGAGCTTCTCCTCGAACAGCACTGGCGGCTGGTCATAGAATTGAGATTATGAGGGCCGCTGTAATGACGTTGAACACACCTCTTCTGGCGTAGAAGGCTGAGATGATTGGGCAGGAGTGGCCATATGCCGGGATATTGCAGCGATGCGGCTCGCTGCTTGCAAATTGTTGCGCATGGGTAGTCGAGCAATACGGTACATGGCAAGCTGTCAAAGCCGGTGAAGACGAGCGTCAAGACGCGTCTCGGCTCTCCGTCAGTGACCGTCACTGCCGTGTGCACGCGTTCTCGCGCTTCTTCACGTGCGACGCGTCGACCAGCCTGTGGGTTGCCACAGACCACCATCAGCCGGCTTTGAAGCTCCCAGTGGCCCGTCCCACCTTGTACACGCCATCATGACGATCAAGTCTTTACCCGCCATCGGGACCAGAATATCTTCGGCTGGATCACTTGGAACTATCAAATATGTCGGCCCGGTGTCTGGTACAAAGGGCGAGTGGCTGGGCGTCGAATGGGATGATGCTGCTCGCGGCAAGCATGATGGTGTCAAGGACGGCGAACGCTACTTTGAATGTCTGTGAGTTGTGGTGCGACGAGTCTTGATCGGGACTCAATGGTGCCGTGTGTTTGCTTCGCTAGAGTTCCCAATTCGGGCTCGTTCATCCGTCCTAGTGCGCCGCAGCTCGACTACGGACGTTCTTTTCTTCGCGCCCTCGTCGACAAGTACGTGGAACTACCTCAAGGACCCTCTGGTAGCGAGTATGTTACTTTGGGATCTTCGCATGGCGCTATTCAAGTGGAAGCTGTCAATCTGGACAAGATCCGCGACAAATTCTCGAATCTGGAAAGACTGCGGGAGATCAGTCTGGATAGAGAAGGAGTAGCTTGTCAGGATGAGCCAGGTGCTATTCAAGAGAAATGCTCCAGTGAGTTGCTGATGAACACATCTATCTGCGATTCGAAGGCTGCAGCTGTTCGTTAGATCTCCGAGGCGTTGACCTGTCGTACAGCTTGATACCAAGCTGGGATGTAATTTCACTGATAGGAGAAGAATTGCCTTCGTTGGAGCGCTTGGCACTGAAGTATGTGCCGTGAATAACGCCCCCTAGCCCTGCTCACGCTCTCGTAGCAATAACCGTTTCCGACTGTTCACGGAGCGTCCGAGTTCGAGAGCATTCTCCAAATTGATTGAACTGCAACTTAGCGGGACGATGACCACGTGGAAAGAGATGCTCGATATTATCTCCTACATGCCTGCTTTGAAGCATGTTGAGATGGGTTACAATCGTCTGAAATCCCTCTCACTTGATGACGAACATGGACGGCCAACCGCATGCGGCCTTGAGCTAGTTAATCTCGACAACAACCCTCTACATGACTGGCTCGAAATCGTTGGCGCCCTTAAGACGATGGACAAGTAAGCCTGGGGCTGCTTTGTTCATCTTCAGATGCACGGATTAATTGAGGTTCATCTTGAGACTAGTGAGGTTAATTCTGACCGACAACGACATATCTGTGATACCCCACCCATCATCTTTGGATGCTCCATTACCCTGGAAATACCTTTCTCTGGTATCCACTGGTGTGCGCGATTGGACATCCATCGACGCCTTGGCTCGGTGGTGCCCTACTCTTGAGGGATTGAGTCTTTTTGGAACCCCGTTGATTGAAGGTGCGGAAATTGAGCCCTGCAGTCCTGTATGTGGTCTCACAGGACGGTCATGCACAGATCCAGAGAACAGTCGGATCTGGCGACAGGTTACAATAGCGCGCCTGCCTGTGCTTCGGATACTAGATGGTGCCTCAGTACGTTCTTCGCGGTGTTACCACCTCAGGTAGTCATCGTGACTCTGCAAGGTGTCGGACAGGCAACGAACCGACGCAGAACTCTTCTACATCTCGATGGTGGCGCGAACAGGGTACCCCTCTGATGAGGCGCGAGATCTCGCTCATCCGCGTTGGGTCGCGCTGTGTCAGAGTAAGCGAGCAGCCTCATCATCTCGACCCCGATTGACTCACGTCGGCTTTTGCCTTTAACGTAGAACACGAGACGGCCACCGAGACTCGGCTCGTTGTTGCCAAAGAAGACAAGCTTAGCTCCCGATTGATACGTGCGTTGACCCACTTGGCGTGCGAGCTACTCGCTGACCCGTCAACCTTTCATGAAGCTATCAAGGTCAGCCTCGTACACGCATTTGAGCCGCCGGAAAACAGCGAGGGTATCCCAGAACCTCAAGTAGTCCGCATCTTGCCGACTGCACCGTTGCGCACGGTGCGTATGAAGCTTCTCAAATCAATGAAAGCTCCTCGTGGCGCAAAGGCGGACTTATGGGTACGCATGGTCGGTGGCGTATACAGGCGTATTGGCGAGTCAGACGGATCAGATGAAGGGCGTGAGATTGACTGGTGGCTGGACGAAGAGTCTGAAGTAGTGCTGTGTCTGCAAGGCTGATAAACGAACGCATCAGGACCCTACGTGTACGAGCTATGCTACCCAGCCCATTCCTAGTTTCTGCATAGTAGGCACCCGATACCTCAATGAAACCGCTTCAGGGCTACATACTTGCGCCCAATTTCGCGCTAGAAAGACGAGTGACTCGAGCTTTCTATAGCCTACTAGGAACGTAGCGTCTTCCCTAATCCATCATAGGCAGTCAACACCTTCTTTGATGCTCAGATAGGCATGGCGCGAGGTACGTATACACCTGTATCGGACATCATACAACTACGAAGCGATGGCTGCTGCGAGCTCTAACAACTTGAAGAGAACGGGATCACGGATCTCAGCCCGACAACAAGAAGTCATCTGAGTTGTATTCATTTGAGCCGATGTAGCGGTATCGTACTCGCGATGATGAGAACTCAGAAGGCAATTCCGAGTCGTGAGCTGTATGGATGTATCAAAGACCATAAAGTTTGATTTATGTCCGACCAGTGCGTATGCTTGAGAGACTGAATGCGCACTACGCCGAAGAAGCTTGGCTAAAACGCGTGGTAAGTAGACACATGCGAGCTAACTCATCGATACCATGGTGTAAGACGATACGTCGCATCTTACGCGCGTGCTTGCGGAGGGGCCCAGCAGTTTCGCACATGGCTAGATGATATCATGTACTGGGCTTACCTCTCACCTTTTGGAAAGCTCACCAGTTGTTAAGCTCAACGTACACACTGTAGTGTCCGATCGATATGTTCGAAATTAATGTATTCAAGAATGGACTCTATGGTATACCACTGACATACAAAGGATGATCCACGACATAGTAGTACCCGTTTGACGACTCACCGTTCGACGGTACTAGGTAGCACGCTTGCAAGACGCTGACCATCTTACACCGATACTGGGTGATGCAGCATTATCAGTCGCCAGAGTGAGGAGCTGAGGCCCTGCAAAGACATCAACAATATCCGTGGAGATGAAGCCCTACCGAGTATTATATCGCCAGCGTTGTCGTCTCTCATTATTTCCGGCACTGGACCAGCTAGCTCTATCCTCACGGGGGACAGGTAAGTTGGGGTTGAAAAGACAAATATAGTGTCATCATACCTGTTGGGATACCCGGAGAGCATGCGACGAGAAGTGAAGGTCGGCCGATCCTTGTCCGAATCATCCTTGTTCACGCGCTCATGGGAATCTCTTGAGTCTGGGTTGACGCGGATACCCTTATCGACGACGAGCAGAGGCCTGTAAACGCCAACGGCCATACGCCAACCAGGGACGGATATTTCGCGCAACCTGGGCCTATTCTCGCGGCCAAGGTCAAGGCATTTTCGCCTGCTACCTTGATTTCCTTGCGCTCGTACGCTTTACCATGGGAACGCCTAACGGGGTCATATCCTGGGCCACGACCATTCCGACTTGAACGCCAATAGGACGCTGAGATAGTTGTACAAAGGCCAGGGCCGGTGGGACCTCCACTCGCAAAAGAAGACACGCCAACGCCTTATACGCCATACAGGGACCAACGGACCACGGACACCGGGAACTGAACTGGGTTTTCGAGCACATTTTCGCAAGGCCATACGAGGAGCAATTCAAAACGTTTCGGAAGGACCAAGGGAGGGACCAATGTGAACGGATGGGCGCCAGACCGCTATCCGTAAACGGTGCCGGGACCTGACCTGTCATACATCGAGCCAACCTTTTAGCGGGACCATCCTCCATCGCCGCTACGCGGAGGAGGAGCACGGTCGTCATCATCACCGCGACGGCTTCGCCTGTCGTCGTCCCCGCGCCTGCGATCATCATCCACGGGCCGTGCTGAGCGCCTGTCATCGCGAGGAGCATCGTAGTCCCGAGCCGCACGAGGCGCGTCGTAGTCGCGGCGAGGCGGAGGCGAGCGAGCGCGGCGATCGTCTTCTCCACGGCGCGGCGAGCGAGAGCGGTCACGGCGGGGTGGCGCATCACGGTACGAGTGGCGGTCACGGTCGTAACCGCGGTCATCACGGCTGCTGTAGCGGTCGTAGCCTCCACGATCATGGCCACCGCGGTCGTAGCCGCCGCGGTCGTAACCTCCGCGGCCGCCACCGTAGCCACCGCGATCCTCACGGCGATAGTTGTCAGCGTCACGCTGCAAACAGAGATGAGCAAACTAATATTGGGGGTGATATGGGGTATGCCCACCTCATCGCCTAATGCTACGCGCACTGCCTGGCCACGAAGGTCCTTTCCATCAAGGTCCTTCACAGCGCGCTCGGCATCATCGCGCGTCAGATATTCGAGGACACTGATACGGCCGAATCAGCGATTGTTTCTTCGGAACAGGGGATCTGTATCGCATACCCTTGGCCAGGAACGTCACGGTCAATGTCCGCGAAAGAGACGCTACCGGCCTCGCGACCGAAATCCTTGAGATCCTATTTGACGTATCAGTATATGAAACTTTAATAATATTTTCCATCGCTTCAATAGCCACGCTTACCTGCCAACTAGTGTCACGGGAGATGCCTGAAACGATGATACGAATGCCGGGAGGGCGGCGAGCACGAGCACTGCTGCTAAAGTATATCATTAATTCCTTTTGCAATCAATGAAAGGAGACACACTACCGGTCCTCTGGATAAGGTTCACGCACGCGCGGGCGCGACTCCTTGGCGAACTCGACAACAATCCTTAACCGATAAGAAGGATTAGTAGACACTCAGGCTTGTTTAACCTTCAACGTACGGGCCACCCATGAAGGTCTTGCCATTATAGTTCGTGACTGCATCCTCGGCATCCTAGGATCGAGGCGTGTGAACACGTGAGTGACAGCAGAGTCGCTTACGACGCACCCTCGAGCTATCAAATTCAATGAAACCAAAGCCTAGAGTGACAATAAGTAGATGCGCCAGAGTGCTAACACCAGCTAAAGAAACCCACCGGTCATAACCTTGCAGTCGACGATTTTTCCGAGCCCCTTGAAGAGGTCCTGGACATCGTCCGAGCGCGCATCCGGGGGTAACTCTGAGATGCACAGTCATGAACAACCCCGCAGATCATCTCTACGCCACTTACTTCCGAGATAGAGACGACGGGAGCCCATGTTGCTAATTGTGAGGGGGTGGTGGTCGAAAGGGAAACGACGACGACGAACGCTCCACCCATGCTTCGGTAAATCAACGAACGGTCACCGCATTCTCACGCACGACGCCGCCACGCGCAAATAGGCGCCTATTCCTTTGTCATCGGGGTCCAAGAAAATGCTAGTATGGGCGCTATCACAATATCGTACAAAGGACATGCAGACGAAACTAAGCTAGGAGATAAGAGTATGTATGGAAGGTAATCATATTAAGCCAGCACATAGCAGGGGGTAGACGCGGTCCGCTCGACGGCCAATAGCCTCTAATGCTGCGACCAGTTGATAGTGTTGATGTCAATGCCCTCTTGCACCATCTCCCACAGCGGGCTCATGTCACGCAGGCGCTGCACGATCGTCGCAATCTTCTCGACAACAAAGTCGACCTCCGCCTCCGTCGTGAAGCGACCGAGACCGAAGCGAAGAGACGAGTGCGCCATGTCCTCGGCGGCACCGAGCGCACGAAGCACATACGACGGCTCAAGCGACGCAGATGTGCATGCGCTGCCGGAGGACAGAGCAATGTCCTTGAGGGCCATGAGCAGACTTTCGCCCTCGACATATGCAAAGCTCAGGTTGACGCAACCGGGGTAACCCGCCACGTCGCCGTTGCGGATTACATGCTCCACGCGTGCGTTGATACCGTTGATCAAGCGCTGGGAGAGCGCCGAGATGTGGTCGTGGTCACGCTGCAAAATTTGGGTCAGTTACATATATTGGCAAGACGAGCTTATCTCAGAAACGCTCAGTACCCCTGCACACTGGTCATTGCCAGGCCGGCGCGTCCACAAGATGCGATGAATCGCAGATGCGGCGCTTAATGCCGCCCAGCTCTTGTGTGCGTGCTCACATCATCGCGCCCAGTTTCAAGATACGCACCTTCATCTCAAGCTTGGCGATACGAGCGGCTTCGCCAAGACCAACCGCGAGTGCAGTGGCCAGTGTCCCGCTGCGCAGTCCACGCTCCTGCCCACCACCTGAAATAATGGGCTCCAGGCGCACACGGGGTCGGCGACGGACATATGCGGCGCCGATTCCCTTGGGTCCGTAGATCTTGTGGCCAGAGATGCTCATGAGGTCGACGTTCATCTCGTTCACGTTGACGGGAATCTTGCCGACCGCCTGAGCCGCGTCTGTGTGCATGTATACGCCGCGATGCTTGCGCGCAATCGCACCAATCTCGCGAATTGGTTGGATGACACCAGTCTCGTTGTTCACAGTCATGATCGAGATGAGTGACGTATCCGGTCGGATGGCCTTCTCGAGCTCCTCCAAGTCGACGATGCCATTTTGTTGAACGGGCAGGTAGGTCACGTCAAAGCCCTCCTCCTGCAACTTTCTGCACGAGTCAAGCACGCACTTGTGCTCCTGTTCTCAGGGTCAGAATTAGCTCGACGAGATAATATCACAGTCAGCGTACAGTTTGCGTTGTGATGACATGCCTCTTCTTCTCCTTGTGGAATCGAGCGACACCCTTGATAGCCATGTTGTTCGTCTCCGTGGCACCAGACGTGAATACGACGTCTTTTGGTTCAGCGCCGATTAGGTCCGCAATATTCTGAAACCCGCACAGTCAGCGCAGCCATTCTGAGCAAGCAAATACGAGAGCACCAGCGTACCTTGCGCGCGTCTTCCACCGCCTTCTCTGCCTCCCAGCCGTACGCGTGTGTGCGACTGTGAGGATTTCCATATTGATCGGTCAAAAAGGGCAGCATGGCGTCGAGCACACGCGGGTCGACGGGCGTCGTTGCCTGGACGGATATCAGTCATCGTCTCGCCTTATAGCATAAAAATATTCGCACCTGTGCATCAAGATAGATGGGTCGCGCCTGGCTCTGCACGCCCTCCTCCCTGTGCGGCACTTCGACTTTGAATCCATAAGCATCTGAAAGGACACCAGGCATCAGCTATGAGCTTTCACTATTTGCAAGAGTTTCGCATACCGGCCCGTGGTGAGAGATGCGTCTCCTCTTGATATGAAGACGGTACGTCCACAACGCTAGCACGCTCTGGGCCAGAGGGGGAAACATATCCTCTGGCTGCTGCCTTGGCTGCATTCCTCACAGCGACATTCTTCTGCGCCGCGGCGCCGCGCAGGACGGTGCGAGAGGCCCTAGAAAGCATTGGACACGACGTAGAGCGGGTCTAAGGTGTGTGAGATGGACCGCCGTGGACGTCAAGAAGCAAGTTGCCGGCTGACTTCGTAATGTTCGTGGCCGCGGGGCAGGAGCCGACCGGACGGCCGGATCGCCCCCTCGCGATCACGGCAAAAGCCGGATGTGGCGCTCCGGTACCTTACGCGCTCAAGATTACACCATATCTTATCAGCTTATGATCTCAGCAAACGCGAACTGCGTCGTTAGGTACTACTCAATTTGTGGCGGCTAACATGTTGTCGCAGAGCTGCCGATTACATGTCTATCTCTCATAGACCCAGGTACAACCATGTTATGAAGGAGTGAAATGAATGCTCGGTATATGGATATATTTACATGTAATGAACACTCGATGTACAGCCGTGTATACTCTCAGGGACCCCCAAAGGCAGAACGACCTCTTTTGACAACTTCGCCTCTCAGAAACTTAGAGAGGGGGGTTGGCGCTCGTGACCAAGGTAACGAAGAAGTCCTGGAACCATTGACCGGCTTCAGGAGCAGGCTGGGCAGCGTCGGACTGGCCGCAGTGGAAGTCGTAGCGCGGGCTGGTCTGGTTGCTCGTGCCGTCCGATTCACTTCAAGCCATATCAGTAATCTTTCGCTGAGCGCATGAGATAATCTACTCACCCTCCGGGCTTAGCCCAGACGACGGCGTCGAGGTATGGCGAGATGGATGTCACATCGGTCGTCGGGCGCATACCGAATCCAGCACCCTAGGTAATCGCATCAGTCCAAAGAAAGAAGGCATAGGATAGTGCAGTAATCCTCACCTTGACATTGCACCAGTCACCCCAGGCCGTACGAATGTTCTGCACGCCGGAGCGACCCTGGTCGACGATGAACTGCGCGCTCCAGCCAGACTGCTTAAGAAGGGGGGCGAGAGCGTTGATGTAGAGCTGCTCATCGTAGTTGTCGTCGCCCTGGGTGGCCGGGTCGCGCGAAGTGGTGGTCAGAGCGTTGTAGTTGGACACATCGGTGGCAAGACCACGAATGAAGGAGCTCTTGCCGGCGTCACTCCAGACCTTTGCGAAGAGCTGAGCCGCGGGCGAAAGGTTCGCGGGCCAGCCGAGCCAACCAGCGTGTCCGGCGTCAATGTACATGTAGACACCGGCAGACGCGAGCGTCTTGAGAGCGTAGTTGACGCTGGAGAGGTAGTTGGTTTGCGCGTTGGCACACTTCTGCACGTTCAAGTTCGTGACGAGGTTGGCGAGCGAGTCGGGCTCAATGATGGCCACAGAGCGGACGTCCGGGTACTGCTTGACCTGAGCGGCAATAGCATCGATGTACCTAGATCTCTATCAGCATGAAAGTTCAGAAAAATAGGTAACTCGTGCTTACGCTTCGTATTGCGCAGCACCGCCGGTGGCGTAGCTGTACTCGCCGTTGGAGGCCGCAGCAGCACAGTCACGGTCGGGAAGGTCGTAGACGATGAACTCCACGAGCTGCTTCGTGCCCGAGCTCTTCTGGAGCGCGGTGGCGTTAGCGAGGAGCTCGCCAAGGACGGGCACCTTGCTGGCAGTGTCGAGCCAGGTGAAGGAGGGGATCTTGGCAACCGACAGAGCTTTCGCCTTGATTGTCGGATCCGAGATCAGCGCCGCGGCGGCAGTGACCTCTGCAGCGTAGAAGCCGGAGGGGAATGCGCTGCAACACAACGTGTCAGCATGAGCCGAGCAAAGTGAGCAGGTGGTGAACGAACCTGAAGCCTATGAAGGGGTTGCCCGCTGCCGGTGTTGCGCTAGAGCTCGAGGCGGGAGCCGAGGCCGTCGAGGTCGATCCCTGGCCCGCGGTCGTGGTCGCACCACCGGTTGAGCCACCGCCACCAGTGCTGGCTCCCGGCAAGCACTGGGAGTAGTACGCGTTTGCTACGGTGCACGTCGATCCGGCAACACAGGTAGTTGCTCCGGCTACGCATGGAATCAGCGATGCTCGTAATGGACATGTGACATAGTAGTGGACTCACTCCAACCGATACCGCCGCACTGTCCGTAAACCGCAGACTGGGCCGAAACAGCCGTCGCGAGGACCACAAAGCTGAGAAGTGCGCTGAACATCTTGAGCGTATTAGATGTGCGGTCAGCTTGATCTTGCCCCGCCATTTCAGCCGTAGCTTATATACGGAACAGCAACTTCCTCGGGAGGACCGTCTGCGGCGAGTCGTCGCATCACGGTCGACAGTCACCTGGCGCGAGTTCATCCGTAGGCGACGGTGAAGTTGCAGAGGGTGCATGAGGCGGAAGACGGATATTGCTCGGAATGTTGCGCTGACCATAGACTGCAGAACACAATGCCACCGGAGACATCACGAGGGCGCATAGAAGCCCTTTACTGTGGGACAACGATGCGGAACTGGACGGCGACATCGCGGAAGAAAGACGTGAACAAAGCTTCCCCGAACAAGGCGAAAGAGCGCGTATCACGCCAGAGAGCTCAGTGTGTGCTTGGCCTATCGTCACCTCGGACGAGGATGTGCCCATGGTAGGGCCAATACAGCACCATTTCCCTTTCTAGCACCGCCGACAAACCTGCGAACCAAATAGAATGTACGGCTCTGGTCGCATAGCCAATGTCCAATCCTCGGGGCCAAGGGTAAGCCTCGGATTGCAGGGCACCTCTTAGGTGGACTCGGTCGGAACATGGATAGCACTCCGGCGAGTTCGCCATTGAAGAGTCGCAGTCTGTAGGTATCATTCAAGTTTGTGCTATAACACATGCTGTCGACGTCAGAACTGCAGAGAAATAAGACCTCTCCGGCTCCGGCGTTAACGGCGCTTCGGGGCGCTTGGCGGAGGCGGCAATAGCGGGAATGCCCCGCCTCCACCCGTGCTGCTCGTCACACTGGACGCAGCGGAGGTTGTCCCACTACTGGTGCCGCCCCCTCCGAAGAGATCAAGCGTATCGAAGCCGCCTGCCGCCTTCTCCTTCTCCTTGCGCTCACGGCCAGGTATATTGATGGTGAATGTTTGTCCCTCCTTGAGGGTATAGTCCTTCTTTGGACCGGCAGGGACATGTGGCGAAGGCCCGGACGCTTCCTCGGTCGGCGAAGGCGGGTTCATACGTGCTTTCCATCGCCTAAATGCTATGAGATCTGCGACACTGTTACTAGTTTGAACGGTGCTACGCACTTGGTATAGTCCTGGAGAGCAACATCTAGCATCCAGGTCAACAAGGGCAGTGAATGATCTGCAGCGACTGATGCTCACTGAAATCAAAAGACTCGGACCGCTCGACGAACCCCATCCCGATATAGGCCTTACGCCCCGCATCCTCGATGCGTACAACGAAGTACCTCGAAGAGTCAATCACAGCTTCGATGCTCGGACGGGCGCAATCGTATGTAGTCTTGGCAAACACTACAGCACTAGGATCAGCGCCTCACCCAGATACGGTAATGGGAACACTGGGACGCACGTTCTCCTACCCGCTGGCGTGTCAGAGTACGGCAAGAGCTACATCGCACATCGCGCACCGGTCGTGGCATCCTCAAGCATGATCGTTGCGGGATCTGTGTCGGACGTCTCGACGATACGGAGACGACCCTTCCAGAGTGGATCAGCAAGGTCGCCCCAGTCCTGGGCCCTGTGGCCTTCGTTCTTCTTCAAGGGCGGGATCTTGTACACTGCATTGTTTCAGTATCGTTTTAGTAATAGCATAGACCATTTCTACCATATACCTCTCTACAGATGTAGATGATAGATTCGATGGTGTCAGACTCCATCGTGGGCAGAAGCAAGGCGATGGCACGGCGCGCCTCGACGCGACGCGACTGTTCCCGTATCCAACTCTCTCCCTGCCTTCACCGCACCGCATCATTTCCGTTTGCGAAGGAGACTATGGCAGGACCACCCACTCCCCCAGCAGAGCCCTCTGCGCTTCCAGGACCGGCTATATCTGTTGCTCCCGCAGCACCGGAAAATGCAACGCCCGCGACAGCGACAGCACCTCCGCCGGCATCTGTGGCACCGGCCAACTCTCCTTATCCAGCCCTCTTCCCCGCAATTGCCGATGCCTGTGCGCGTGCGGACTTTGCTCAAGTTGCAAAGCTCGCAGAAACCGATGACGTTCATGTATGCGTCTAAGGCGGCTCTGCTATTTCTGGATAATAATATATGCCCCGTATAGATCTCCAGCGACCGCGATGAGCATCGTCTGCTGATCACCGCGCCACTCGTGCTCGCGAACCTCATCCTCGACGATATGTGAGCAATGTTCCCATTACATCGACTTATGTCAGATGTCTGATCACACGCGCATCGTAGCCCGCCAGCGCAATTCGCCCTCTTCCGCCTTCCCAACCCACTGTCAGACTTACCGCTATCCCAAGCCCTCTTCTCGCTCACAGCTTCCGTGTCTGAACGCCGTCACGCGCATGTGTACTCGCGTGCGACCGAGCTTCGTGCTCTCGTTTCAGCACCAGAGTTCTCAGAATCAGTAGTGTTCAGCCAGACGCTCACTGCACTGACGGACGCGTTTCTCGAAGCGTTCCGTACACGCGTCTTCGCGCTGGTCGCGCGTGCTTACACCTCCATTCCCGTGCAACTTGCTCAGACATATCTGGGTCTGCCACAAGAGCAAGTGCTCTCAAGTAAGCTACTTTTGTAGTCGATGTCGTCGTACATTCTGCTAACATCTGCCCAGTCGCACAGACGCATAATTGGACATATGATTCGACGTCGCAGATCCTGACCCCCGCGCCGCAATCGACGGCTGCTGGCGCGTTCAGTGTGACATCGGCGCCGTCGACGCTTGCCGCCTTTGAGAGGATCACAGACAACGTCGCCGCCCTGGAAGCGTGACCATCCACCTGGCTGTGTATAATCACCTTGTTTCTCGATGTTGTACCCACGCTTTCTTGACTCTTGAGCATACCAAGCAATGGATCGATGCATGTGTTACATTAAAAGTGAACAAAGGAGATAGCCGCGCAAATGAGTAAAGGTGCTTGGGTATGCGATAACGTGATGCTACAAAATGGACGAGATGTGCACAAGACTGACAGTCGCCTACGCCTATGAGCCACCACCGAGTTGTTTGCTGATCTTGCGCCAATCCTGGCGAGAGACGGTCAGTATAGCGCGCAGGACGCGACTTGGGCACCACCGAACCTTATTATTAAGTGCCGAGACGTCCTCTGCAGACGCTGCGTGCAAGAGATATCGAGTCAAGAGCTTCAATTCGCGGTCGGCACGCGCCGTGGGTGAGGTCGCCACATCCTTGAACGGGGGTATCTTGATGCCGTTGCCCATGTTCAAGACAAAGTTCCTGGACAGGTCATCGACGTGAAGGGTATTGCGCGCATTACTGCCCAACAGTAGTCAGCGCAAGAAGAGGATGACGGAGGAAGGATGTCACTATTGCGGGAATAGGTTCCATATGATCTGAAGAGCTTTGACGTGGTGCGCGAAAGGTTTGCCATCTTTCTCCTTACGATCGGCCGAGAATACAGTAAACATCGGCTTCTTATCCAGTACTGAGGCATAAGTGAGTCAGAAAGGAGTATAAAGACGTGAGGAATATAATGTACACTCACCAAACGAGATCTCGTAGGGACGACCTTGGCCGACCATCCCCAGTTCGACCAACTTTGTCTCGAGCCACATCCAAGAGGTTTGGCTCCAGATGGCGATGTCATAGTGCGGGTAAACGGCCTCGAGAAATTCATGTAGACCCGGTCGAGCGCACTCAGAAGGCGGGAGACTCCCGCTGGTCAAAGGCTTCGTATCGAGGATGGCTGCGTACATGGTAAGCTGAGCGGTTTTTACAAGGGAAGGAAACAAACGTACTATAGTCTAGATCAAGAACCAGTAGCTTCTTTCCTTCTCGAAGAGGATGCATGAGGTTGACGTGGTCTTTGATCGCCTCAGTCGCCTCTTTGACTTTTCGCGCGTTGCGCAAGTCACGCTTGTAGGCTTCGGCGGCCTTGGAATCGGCGGAGAACTCGACGTCTAGGTCGTTCGCAACATCGGGAAGCCAGTCGAGCTCTGAGATATAGTTGCCAAAGTCAGTGTTCCATGCCGACCGGAGTAAGACATCGAGTTGAGATGGAGACGCACGCACGGGAAGGGTCTTTGAATTCGTGGCCTTCCGGAGTTCCAACTAGTGAGAATTTCTTCCCGTTTACTAGCTTCAGATCACCACTGCCAGAGGTAAGCAGAGAGTGAGCGATGTTTATTAGGCGCTAGATCGATTCGAGGCTATTGTGAACAGAAGATGAAGAGGTACCTACATCCGCGCGTCCTCCGGTGGCAACTTCCCTTTGACAAGTCCCAAGATCTTTTGCCGCTCAGGTGGTACATTGGTTTGACTGAATAGCATAACCTTCAGATCATACACCCTGCAAGCTGCGTCTGAGCTCGGTTCATCGCGTCGATGCGCGCCAGACACGTACCGATCGGACTCGGCGACATGAAGTTCAAAGGCCTTGCCTTGCCAAGAGTATAGCAGGTGAACCCATATCTCTTCCGCATCCACATCTGATAAAGTTTCGGGTTCTACCTAGTAGTTTAACGGAACCTGATTAAGTCCAGCGCGGGTTCTGCGCCTGAGGACATACTGCAGTGGCGACAATGGTCGCAGAGGTATCGCCAGGAGCCACAGCTACGTTGCTAGATGGTCCTTGCTCTGAGGGCACCGTCGATGCCGTATCAACTTCCATGACCGCTAGCTGAAGAGGTAATCTGGGTATACAAGATGAAGGTGGCGTCAAGGTAGGTCGTAGTTGCAAGAACAACGCTACACGCGTGTTCACCTCGTAAATACCCCTATCCGCGGCACGAGGCTACGTTCCCACACTGTAGGTATGGACCTATTGTCCTACCATCCCAAACTCATCCAGAGGTCCCAGAAAACCAGAGGGAAGTAGTGTTATTTACACAAGCTTCCATACGCTACGCAGATACATGATAGATACAATGACGTGGATGCATAAATCGTGTAAGAAGACCGGCCATCGTGGTCTCCATTTCAATGTCCCAACTCTGCACCCAAAGTATTGACGCTAGCAAGTTCGTACGTGTATCAGTTGCCCATGCATTACGTGTAGTAGAAGCTGAACTTACAATTTGATGCCACTTGCCCGGTAATTGTCCTCCTCGATGAAGCTACCCTTGCGCTTGAAGACGATGTTCTTCGGCCCGTCTCGGTAGTTCGGCCATACCGGAGCACCGTCGATCTCGGTGTGGTTAGGATCCTGGTTGACTACAAACGATATCCAGTAACTGGTGATGAGCTTAGCAAGCTCGGCGTCACCAGCTCGCTTTGAGAGAGGGTTCTGCGTCGGCAAAGGATTGCTGAACACAAACGCAACCTGATTTTACGCGTCAGCATGATAGTTTTAGGACGGACTGTCATTGACTTACCTCTTGGAAGTGCGATACTCCCGTCTCAATCGTAGCGTTATCCGGGATTTGATCGAAACGGTAGCTGAAAACGTCCTCGAACTTGGACATCATCTCAGCCAGGGCGCGCCGAGGACCGTGCATCATGACGTCGCCGGTGATAGCCAAGCTACGCTTGTCCTGTGCGCCAGTCGAGAGTATGCCATCACCAGTATTAAAGGGGCATCCGACAGATGGGTCATCTGGATAGTGCTCGAGGATGGTGCTGGCGCTTTCATTCGTTAAATGCGGGTTGGACGTCAGGAGGGCAGTGATGAGAGCCGTATCGTTGTCAATACCGCGGGTGCCAAATGCCGAACCTTCGTCCGTATTTTCTGTAGCGTCTGATTCAGAATAAGGTAACACGAGGAACGCAAAGCAAACATACGGCCAAGAAGGAGGGGCACCTTGACTGAGGCGCCAGACTTCATCGCGCTCGTAGGCGCCTCCTTGAGAAAGTGTCCATCAATGACAGGCCCAGCAGATACTGTCGACACGTTCGTCGCGGCGATGAAGGTATCGATGTCGACAGAGCGGAGGCAAGCTAGGGTGTCATTTGACGAAGAGCATCCGGTATTGTTGACAACAGTATCATAAATGGCTTGCGTCTCGTTGAGGGTCTTATAGTTCCAGCTCAGTGCCGCACCGGACTCCAGAATGCCACCGCGGAAGAGAGAAGTCTGCGATCCTCCATATGCGAGGAGTTGTTGGGCGATGCTGATCGCACCAGCACTGCATTGAGATCATTAGTGCAGCTTTACTAAGTTAGTGAAGTGCGCCGCCACTAACCTCTCGCCCATAATCGTCACCTTGGACTTGTCTCCTCCAAACGCGCCGATGTTTTCGTGTACCCATTCAAATGCCTTGAACTAGGGTCAACTCTCAGAGAACGGACTTGGGATATGGAACTTACCTTATGCTGATCCAGTAGTCCGAAATTGCCCGATCCCTCGTCCGCAATCTCTTGGCTGAAAAGAAATCCGAAAACAGAAACGCGGTAGTTGAAGCTCGCGAATATCTATCAGGGGATGTGAGTCAAGAAGGTGACGCGCATATTGCAGCTACTCACGATCGGTTGACCCATCTCAACACTGCGCTGTACGATCCAACTACCGTTATAACGGGGATCGGCGCTGCCGCCCATGGCAAAACCGCCGCCGCTATTATAGCGTCAGTAAGCTATTTCTCGGGGTATATGTGCAAAACATCTCGCACTATATCCAAAGCATGACAGGAAGATCGCTTCCTTCGTCGTAACCCTCGGGTCTGATCACGTTCACTGTCAAGCAGTCCTCGCTGAGATCGAACCCCAAGTCATCATTCGCGAAAGCGATGGGGTATCCTACGCAAATGGGACTGTAGTTCGTGGCATTCCTCGACCCGGACCATGAAGAGTTGAGGGTCTGAGGTGCGCTCAGGCGCAGGTTCCCAACAGGGGGCTGAGCGAAAGGCATGCCAAGGAACATCTCCTGCTTGAATGACGGGACAGTGATGCCTGTGTAGGTGCCATTTTTTATGGTGACGGAGACATTCGAAGCCGCAGCGACGAGGCGCAACACGGTGCAGAGAGCCAGAGACCGCAAGAACATGGTCGGAAGTTGAGCAAAGAAATTGCCCGTGGAGCCCCGCATTCTTATGAGCGGGGACCCGGCAGGTCCAGCACAAACAACGAGGGGTAAAAACAGTACATCCGTTGCGGAACGGATGTCTGCTGACCGTCGAAAGCGACGGCTCGGGAGTCGGATGACGTTACGTCGTCGAAGGGACTGCGGCAACGAGCTCAGAAGCTTTGGAGCAATATAATCGGCCGTTGCAGATGGATCGGCAGACAGCTCAACTACAGCACGTCCTGAAGCGCTGTCGGTGCATTCGACAATGCCTGAGCTACCGAGTGAAACTATGGGCTGGGAGGCAACGCAAAAGCAACATAGGCATGAGTACAGCAACGCGTGCGGCGTCATGTCTCGGCAGGCCCTTTGGCAGCAACGCTTCGTAACTTTTGCATACGAGCAGGGGGAACGGATAAAATATATTGGCGATCTCGACCGCAGGGCTGAACTTGCCAACACATACAGCTGACTCTGAATCCGGGAGCGATAAGCTCGGTCCTCTAGTCGGCTGATCGTGACAAGCCTAATTCACACCGCGTCCACCTATCTCTGCGTCACAGCCCTAACGCCAAAGACCTCAGCATAGTCAAAGACAGAAGGACAGAAGGACGGAGGGTAGTGGGTCTGGGAGAGAAGCGTATGGCAAGAAGTTAACAACTTGAACCGAGTCCAACGGACATAGCCGACCGTTTTCGTGGGAAAGCCAGGTGCCGGGTAGGTCTTTGTGCGACTCTTTCTTTCCGCCGCCAAGTGGTGCAACGACGGGTCTCGCTACATGGCCGTGCCATAAGGGTCAACGACGAACCAGGCGCGCCGAGTACTTTAGCCAATACGGGCAGAGGTACAATCTCAAACTATCACATGAGGGTTCAGCGCATTCCGGTCCGGTTCTTCAACTTCCCCGCAGTCCACCCTCGACGTTCAGCTTTATTCAAGGTCACTACTACCCTTCCCCACCAAAGTTTCCGAACCATGTCTTCATCTCATGGCCCAAGTTCTACCTCCCCAAGACCGTCTGCCAGTCTGATTGTCGTGAATGACAAGAATGAAGTCTTGCTTGTGCAGAGGAACCCGAAGGCGACGTCTTTCAGCGGCATGCATGTACGCGCGTTTGACATACCTATACAGCTCTAACCTGAAGAAACTTCTTGTAAAGGTTTTCCCTGGTGGCAACTATGATGAGCGGCAGGACGCAGGCTCGTACGAAATGACGGCGATCCGCGAAACCTTTGAAGAGTCTGGTCTGCTGCTCGCCAGCCCGTCCGCATCGATTTCCAACGAGGTTCTTGACACTGCACGGCACGCTATACACTCTGGAAAGTCTCTGTTCCAGGATTTCTTGTCAGAGAACGCCTTGACAGCGGATGTGTCGTCTCTTCTTCCTTTCACGCAGTGGATAACTCCTCTAGGTCCCCCACGGTACGTTCATCATCTCTATATATACACAGGGAACTCACTCAACGACTCAATGCCACCAGTCGTTTTCACACGAAGTTTTATGTCGCCTTTCTTCCAGCCAGCCCCTCATCTGGATTCTCCTCCGGAACCTCGCAACAGCGGCTTCCCACTCCATATGGAGGGCAAGAAGTGGCAGCTGCTCGTTTCGTTCACCCTGTCGACGCACTTGCAGAGTGTCAAGCAGGAAAGGTTGTGTTTATGCCGCCGCAATACTACATATTAAGCACGTTGGCGAACATCCTGATCGGTCATTCACCTTCGGCCACACAACGTGCTCAAGTGGAGGCACTGTCGGTCGGTCCGTTCGGTACATTGGTGGTGAACCCCAGGCCATACAAGGGACCTGAAGTGCCCGAAGGGCTTTCTTGCCTCACCTATGAAGGCGACGAACAGCGCGGCGGGCCTCCGGGACGACTGCATCGTTCTTACATTCGCTTCGACAAGAGTGTGAGTATGCTATGCTCACTATGCGATAAGCCGTGCTAACGTCAATATATAGACGCCCCGCGAGATACGCCTTCTCCGTAATTTTGACGTGTTTACGGACCTGTCCTCAACTCTGAGTAAGATATAGGCGCCTAATGAACATGAACAAAGATTTTCGTCATCGTAAGTCGTGGATTATATATTATGGCTACACGAAGGGGAGAGGTGCTGAAGGTGTTGGATACATGAGGATGAGAGAATAATAGTAACCGAAAATCCAGAGACCCGAGAGAGCACGAGCGAACCCGTGCGCGTCATGAACATGGTACCCAACAGAGAAAGAGGCGATTAAAAGGGTGATAGTAAGTAAGAAGGTTCGAAGGGTGGATGTCGGAAGGCAAAGATTCGGATGCGGAAGAGAGTACTTGTTCGGAGCTCGAGTTCGTTATGTTCAGTCGTGCCAGATCTGATAGTCATACTTCACCTGACTGCCCCAGAAATCGGCAGAGCAGGCCCCAACGGTAGCAGTGCCCGTTGCGCCAAAGAGGAGAGCAGACACGGCGGTATCCCCCGCAGGCGTCCAAGTCGCGTAGCTGCCCGTGGTCGGGTTCGGGTTACCGGTGTACATGAACGCCTTGTAGCGCGCCTGAATCTCGGTGACAACGGAGGACTGCGCCGAGGTCGGGTTCGACACTGTGCCAAAGACGATCTCAATATCATCCTGGCTTAATTTGTCAGCGCGAGTAGACATTGCGAAGCGGGAGAGGCCGGCATACCTGATGGCAGACTACGTCCGAGCCTTGACACTCGCTGATGCCAGAGTTGGCCGGGTAGTGCGCGCCGACTTGGAACTGACCCACGTATGCCTTGCCGCCGTTGGAAGCCCATTGGCGAGCGAAGGTATAGGCAGGGCAGCGCCATATGCTGTCCGTGCCCATCTGGGTCAAGGGGATGCGCGAGTCCTCCTGCTGGCCATCGGCAAGCACGGGTACGGAGTAGAAAGACGAATCGAGCACGTTCGTTGCCTTTGGGTCGCCATACGACGCATCGACCCACTGCTGGAAGAACTCGACCGACATGAAGCTTGACACAAGGCCATAGATCGTGGGAGCGGCCTCGTCCTTCACATTCGTGACCAGTACAGGTTTGGAAACGGTCGGGAAACCACTCTGGTCGTTGAGCGTGCTCGTGATGAGCTTCCCATCGTGGACAGGGCGCAATGGCTGCGAAGCGACAGCAGACTCGTCAATGCTAGGCCCCTGGCCAACGAGGTTGTCCGAAGCGTCGAGCACGTCGCTGAGCGAGATCTTAGCAAGGCAGGCGGTGTCCGTCGACGAGCAGCTGAGAAGGGAGTTGAAGTACGACTGCAGCTCCTTCTGAACGTCGGTGGTCAAGAAGCCATAGTCCTAATATGGGGGTTAGGCAGCGCTCTGCATGTGGATTGCATTCATGACGAACCATAGGATCAGACTGGATGATAGCGGACTGGAAGAGCGACGAGGCGGACGGCACAGCAAGAAGTGCACGAATCATGTTGCCCCCAGCGCTCTGCCCGGCCAGGGTGATCTTCGAAGCTGAGCCGCCAAAGCTGGGAAGGACCTTCTGCAGGAACTGCATGCAGGTGATCATGTCCTTGACAGCGAGGTTGGTGTCGCCACTCGGCGCCATGAAGCCCAACTGCGTGCCTTGTGTAAGTACGTGTTGTGAACACAATGTAAATTCAAAAATACTCACGGCACCGAGACGATACTGAACGACCACAACGATCGAATCCGTGGCGGTAGCGAGGGCCATCCCATCGAGCCCGGCGTCAGTCGCAGAGCCCGCAGTGAACGAGCCGCCGTGGATCCACATGAAGGTTGGGACATTGGTGCCGGGCTTGACGGTAGATGGCACGTAGATAAGGGCAGAAAGGCAGTCCTCCGAAGATGCGCTCGAGTCGGCACCAACCTGCGCGCACATGAGTGGTTTCGCAGACGGATCAGTGCTGCCGTTTCTGAACAAGACGTGTGAGTACGGCGCGAGGTTATCGGAAAAAGAGAAGAGGGCACATACGGCAATTCCCATGCCGTTGCGACGGTGGAGGGCGCCCATCGGGATGCAGATCCTGGAATTGCCGTTCAGTACATCATCATCGTCGTGGGGTACATTCCTCGATGCTCACCGTACTTGACCGAGAAGCGCACACCAGAACCGTCCGCGACGCCGGTCGCGCTCCCGAGAGGTGTGCTCACGGTCGTACTGCCCCGCTTCGTGTTCGATGTGCACAGCGTCTTGGGCACAAACGGAAGGTAGCATAACCACTGATCAATGTTATTTGAGGTACGAGGAGCGAGATCGGTGGAGATGGGCGAAGCGAGAGCCTGAGAAGCGAGCAGAGCAGAGACGACCAAGGAGAATGCGAACATGACAGCAATAATACCCGAGGAGAGGAATAGGAGAGGAGGACTCTAGGAGACGGTGCGGGCCAGTCTGAGGAAACAGAAGGCCGTCGACCCGAGATTATATACGCCTCGCGAGGGCTCGTGCCGGCGAACTCGCGAATGCGGGAGATGAGCGGTGACAGGGAAGATGGTGGTAAGGAACCGAGGCACGCCCGTTCAGAACATTTAGGGAGTGCGGTTCATAGAAAGCCTACCATATTCAGAACAAGCAGACACCTAACCAGGAGAACATGAGGCCAAGCAAACCTTGACGGCGGGCGATGCCGCGAGTTCTTGACCGACGATCAGAACATCGTTGCATGCGGCTGTGGGATCTGTTTTCCGGGCCACATCTCGCTAAATGAAAAGTAGGAGCCTTGAGGATCCGCGCATTAGACTAGCTTACAGTATCGTCCTATGCGTATTTGACGTGCTTACAGGGCATTGAAATGAGATGTGAAGGCAACGGGGTAAATTGCGGAAGGATCCGGCCCGATGATGGACGCTTGTTCCCAGAAGGACGAGCCGCGCGCTGTTCACTGTTTGTTCGCTCCCACAAGTCACTAGTGCGTACGGGACCTCGCCAGGCCCGTATCAACGATTTCTAGCTTTCTGTGGTACCTAAAAGGCGTAGCCGGCCAGGCTGCGGCTGTGCTCCAGGTAAGGTACCAGTGCGGCTGAACGTAGTAGCCTGTATGCGCCGTCGGACGGCGAAGTCGCTGGACGGCCGACAGAGGCACTCTCAATGAGAGTCAATCCTCTTCTTCTGTTGCTGATAACAATTTTTTAGATACTTGCTCCGACAAGGGCTCTTGGAAACCGGATGCAGAGCAGCAGACAGTGATGCACGCATGAGAACTTGAACAAACGCTCCCAAAAAGCGGCCTTATTTTCCCTGCCCGGCTCAAGTCCAGCTTGTCAACGTCGGGTTCCTAGAACGCCATGCACGTCTACTATACCCGTCTTGTCCTGGTTCTGCGGTGATTAGGTGTGTAGCCTGCAACCCGGAAGACTTTACCCCATTCACAGATGTTGCAGCAGCAGCATCTGGAGCTCACGATGAATTTCAGAGCCAGCCCCAAGTTCACCCGGTGAATCAGAAGGCTCGGGCGTCGAGGGCAGTCCTTGTCAATCAACCATTTGATATTGCAACGAGGTGCGGAGCATTGTTCAGCTTGAGAGGTCTCCTGAGCTGAAGGGAAGGCCTATACCGGTGGCCGCCCGAATCAATTCGTACCGGACGGTGCTCGGCGTGCAGGATCCGAACTACATACTGCAGCACAAACCGTTCACAAGTTATCAAAGAGGCTATCACGCAAAAACAAGGGAGCGGTGAAATACGTGGCGCAGAAGGGTGAATCACAGAGAATATATGGGACCCATATGAGCCCATGTGTAAGCCAGTTGCGCGGTCTGAGGCCTGAGCGTAAAGGCTTTGGAGGTACCAGATAGATAACGCGGGAAGATATTTGCCATTCAACTGTAGAAGTGACCATAAAGTCATCTAGAGTAACCGGACGGTTGTACGGATAGCTTTTCTACAAAGATAGAGAGCGAAGTTAACTCGAATCATGGGTGCAAGTGACAGAGTCTTGACGAAGTCGACGAGCGAGAGCTCGGGCTTTGCCGTTCACTTCATGACTTCGACGACATCATCGAGCGCAACGCTGAAGATGTACGCACCTCACACCCTACGCCTATACATACTCCTGAATTATGCTCAAGTCTGACCGTTGGCTCTGCGCTCGGCCAAATATCAGATTTATTTGCCAAGGTCAAGTCCATAAACGCGAAACATGGCAAGTTCGACCTCGTGCTTTGCCTCGGAGATTTCTTTGGGCCAGTAAAGGAGGGCGAAGGCGAGCTCAATGCAGACGGGCTCGCCATGCTTGAAGGACAACTGGAGGGTACGCCGTAATACTCGTCTGCTTATACTTGGGTCTCTGACGCGTGCGCCACACAGCGCCGCTGCCTTGTTATGTCATGGCTGGCGAGCACCCAATACCCCAGCCCGTAGTCGACAAGTTCGCTAAAACTGGCGGTGAACTTTGTACAAACGTGTTTCTGTTAGGTGCGCTGTCTGTCTGCTGCTGAATAAACGCGCTATAACGTGACGTGCTGTACAGGCAAATCCGCAACATTCACCACTGCAGAAGGCTTGCGCATAGCATGCCTGGGTGGGACGTACGACCCCAATATTTACCATGGCTCTGAGCTTCCTCAGGTGTGTGTTTCAGGCTTTACTAGCATGCGTTATTTCTCTAAATGCCACTCATGCAGGGCTTCACATCACCGTATTTCAACTCGCAGACGGTCTCCAAACTACTGTCGAATGCCATGACGAGCTCTGCCCCGAAAGGATCATCTCTCGCTTCAATCATGGCAGCCGCCTCGTCCTCTTCGTCCGTCGACATACTATTGTCGCATGTCTGGCCATCCGCCATCACCGAGTTCTCTAGCGCACCCCTTCCCTCACCTGCGCTTTCAAATATTGGCGCACCTCCAGTCGACGAGATCATCTCGAAGCTCAAGCCACGGTACATCTTTTCGAGTGGTGGTGGCCAACCACCGCACTTCTGGGAGCGCGAGCCATTCGTGTGGGACGAGGAAGGCGGGCGCGTCTCGCGCTTCGTCGGACTGGGTGCCTTTGGCGGTGAACCTCCGGCAGAAGGCAAGAAGCAGCGCTGGTTCTATGCCTTCTCCATAGCACCCGGATTACCAACCGCACCTCCGGCTCGACCTCCCAATGCGACACAGAACCCCTTCACCGATGCACCTGCGCGAAGGGCAAAACGTCCCCATGACGTCGAGGACGGCGCGGCAGATTATAGATGGGGTACAACGGCGCAATCGGGTGCTGGAGGCAACAAGAAGCGTTCTCGAACGGGTATGTATTGTCTGCCCCTTGTATACGCGCCTTTCACGGGTTTGAGCGTTCTAACGGCGCATGTTCACGTTCTCAGGTCCAGGGCCTGGAGGTGAACAAGGGAAGCCTCCTGAAGGATATCGTTGCAAGCGGTGCGACTCGACGGAGGTACGCGGCCGTTCTTCTGGATTGTTGCTGTGCATGCGCTCATGTTCATCCTGCTATAGCATTTCATCAACGATTGTCCCGAGCGGCAAAAGCCGCCTGAGGGATATGTCTGTAAGATTTGCAACGTTGTGAGTGACTCTTGTTCTCGTATGGAAATAAGGGCAAACGTACTAAGAAGCTGCTCCATATAGGCTGGTCACCTTGTTCGTGACTGCCCAACGCGGCATGCTGTCGGTGACACCGGTGGTCGTAAGCCACCTCCGGGTTACAATTGCCGCGCATGCGCCAGTGAGGATCACTATCTCGACGATTGTCCACGTGTGCGAGCAGGACCCGGTGGTGGTGGTGGTGGCGGGCGAGGAGATCACGGGCATGGCGGGAGACGACGGGGACCACCGCGCGAGATTGGACCTGACGAATGCTGGTTCTGCCTGTCGAATCCGGCGCTGGAGAAGCACCTCATTGTTGGCATCGGTTCGGAATGCTATCTCACATTGCCTAAGGGGCAGCTACTCCCGACGAAGGATGTGGAAGGCGGCGTGCCCGGTGGTGGACATGTGCTCATTGTACCTATTGCGCATTTCCCGACGTATGGGAGTATTCCAGGCGAATTGCGCGGGCCGGTCGTTGAAGAGACAGAGAAGTGCGTCTTTTATGCTCGACTGGGTACAAAGAATTGCCCCGCTGACAATACTTTCCTATTGCAGGTTCAAAACTGCATTGCGCGCGCTGTATGGCAAGCACGGGGCTTCAGGCGTGTTCTTTGAGGTCGGTAGGCTCTCTGCGAAGGGCGGACATGCACATGTCCAGGCTGTTCCCGTGCCTCGTGCGCTTGCAGACGGGGTAGAAAGAGCATTCCGTGAGGCGGGCGAGATTGGCGGTATTGGGTTCGACGAGGAGGAAGCTGGTGCGCCTGTCCCTGGGGCTGAGGCGGGGAGCTACTTCCGTGTTGAACTTCCTGACGGGCGAAGACTGGTACATTGGATGCGGGAAGGTGTGCCATTCAGTGTGCAGTTCGGCCGGTGAGTCTTCTGCGCTCTTTGACACTCACATCGGTTTCGCTCATGCTCGTGTTCAGGCAAGTTCTTGCGAGCCACATGAAGATGGATGAGAGGGCTGACTGGAAGGAGTGCGCGCAATCGAACGAGGAAGACACTGCCGATGCGCAGGCCTTCAAGGCAGCATTTGGCCCCTTCGACCCGACAGCGTAAGACGTTTCCGCATATCCGTGACGCTCTCAGTATGCACAGTACGGTTACCGTTTGGACGAGTAGTACTCGAAGCAAACCATCGTATCACGTTGTGTCTTGAAATGTATGAAGTCTGGCAAGGGAAGCGTCTGGGTACTAGTAGTTAGGGCGAGCACGATGAAATTTCGCATTGAAAGTCGTGATAGCGTCGATCAAGTACTCAAGACTCTATTCAATACGCATATATCCATTCCGCATGTCCAGACATTCCATATTCGGACGTAGACCACACTTATCACCGCAGACAGCAGCAGTCTGGCGCGCGCATCGTGCATGAAAACGACGAGATAAAACTTCTGCCTCGTCCATCATGCATCATGCATCACCTCCTGCAGCCATGCCACTGCACCCTGCACGTCGTACTCATTTCGGGATGCCTCGGACTTTCATGCTTCAAGCGCGGTTGCGAGTCTCGTAACGCGACCACTGGATCCATCATGCTATGCTTCGTGCTTTGATCATTGCGAAGAGACTCTCGAAAGGTGCAGAAGAATGGTGGCATGTGCTCGTGCATCCCTTTGACGAGAGATGGTGAAATGATAAGAAAAGAATAGCGATGATGAACGGGTTACGGACGTCGGACGGGTGTGCGCCACCGACTCCTCGTGGATCCCTGCCCCTCGCCTGACGATAGCGGCACACCAAACACGGCAGAGTGGTCATCAATTGCCGGCACAATCGAGCTTGGTGAAGGTGCGCGAAGGTGCACGAAGGACATGCACTAAGGATTTTTGAACGCTGACAGAGGCAGTGAGCGCTGAGCAAGGCTGAGACGGGACTCGGAGCTCGAGCTGGCGGGCCACTTTGTGTGATGCGGCTCAGTTCTGCCGGCTCGGAGGGACGGGCCCGGGTCGGGAGCGATAGGGGCACTTGACTTGGATATCATAATGAGCTCGAGCGACGCGCGGCCTTTGCGCTATAAATCGAATATTCGTTATCCGCCGCTTTGAACACATCCACCACCACCACCCACCCACCAGTCCCCGCGCTTGCGCTCGCCCTCACTACTCTTCTCACCCTCGTAAGTCCTGCAGACAAGAATGTTTCCGTATATGATACTAATTCCATTGTGTGCAGACCACCTACCCCGCACACGACCCACACACTCAGCCATGGCCCCCAAGAAGCGCTGCCAGTTCACGTCTGAGGCCCAGTGCAACCAGGCTGCCCTACGCATCGTAGGCCAGTGCGCACACTGTCGCCAGAACTACTGCGGCACGGTGCGTCCCCTCTCCTCCCTTTGTCTTGCAACCCGTACTTATGTTCAATGCAGCATCGGATGCCCGAGCACCACGCGTGCAGCAACCTTGCGGACTGCAAGCAGCAGGCATTTGAGCGGAACAAGGCCAAGCTCGAGGGCGAGCGCACCATCAACTCGAAGATGGTCAGCGCATAACGCGCTGCTACCCCGACCACACGCGCGGGGGCCGCGTAAGCGCCGTCCCTTCGCCCCTTCCTCGCCACTACTCGCAGGCCCCACCCCTCACGCCTATGCCTGCACACACACGCACATACCCTCCACCCTGAGCTGCGAACCGCCCAGTGCGCCTCGCCCACGCCTCAAGCTCAGGCATCCTTCTCCGCACGGACTTCCGGGATTTCTTGTCTCGTCTCTATGATACGATATAGCTTTGCACACGACTATCCATTCAGATCCCCTCTCCGCCTAATGTTATCCCCCACCACTTCCAGGTCTCCCATCCCATCTCGGCCCACGCTTGCATTTAGAGACTTGTCTCGTACGCCTTTTCCCATCCCCACCCGCTTTGCCTTGTCTCGAGTCCCCTCGTCTATTTCTCTGCTGTACTCTGTAGTTGGGCCGCTAGGGCCTTCGTGATCCAATCCGTTCCCAGTTCTGCTTGACAACCCTGTTGGAGCTGAAGGACACGCGTCGGTGAATGACGCGTGGGCGCCTGCGTGCGTTGTGGAAAGTCCGTAAATCCGTGGCATTGTCCGATGTCGAGATGCCACGAAGTGCCAGAGTTGCGACGTGTGCAAAGTTCATGAGGTGACCAAGGCGCCTTCCCCGCACAGCACGGACGGCCGCCCTTCTGTTCCTATACATACTGCGTGCGGCCGTCTCTCAGTTACAGTATCGGATGCGGCGCGGCGTTACGGGCCATCCCTGCTCCAGTCCTGCCGACTGGCACTTGCACTGAATGAACCTGTCTCTGCTACATGCTGAGAGATCTGATAGACTTGTGAATTGGACAAGTGCGTTGGGCTTGGACATGGTCTTGGGGGCGCTTCTATCGCCTCTCGGCGGCGAAGAGGGCGGGGCCGCAGCATCTGGGCCGGGCCGGGTCGTGGCTCGTATATATCCGACGATTCCGTTTGGCCACGAGAGAGATCCAGAGGTCCAAAGCGCGACCCCGCAATCGACGCGATCCGAGTCATCTAGCCTACCCCACCTCTCTCTCTCGTCTCCCATCTCATCTCAGTTGTAGTCTGCGTACGTTCGTCTGTTTGGTATCGCAGTTGATATCTGAGAGGCTGAGCGAGATATCACGTGTAGTTGCTGCTGCTCTCGACGCAGTTGATTTAAGTACCCGACATCCCATACGGTGCGCGACTTTCCCCGGTTCGCAAAGAGCGAGCGTGCTCTCTTCTACCCTTAGCTTGCTTGCTTCATACTATAGACATAGATTACTGATCATGGCTGGCCGCATCGCACAGATCGCGAAACACCTCGCGCCCAACAACATGTCTGAAGTTCACGCCGGTGCGCTCTTCCTCGCACATCGCGTGTAGTGCAGAGGTCTAACGCGTGCTCTGCAGAAACCTGGGAATCCGTACCGCTTGCTCCGCCGGACAGGTATGTGGCTGTAATCTGTATCCGGAGCGCTCCGAAGCTGATCGCGCGCTTTGCAGCATCTTCCAGCTTACGGCCGCATACAAGGCCGACACATTCCCGCAGAAGATCAACGTCGGTGTCGGTGCATACCGCGACGACGACGGAAAGCCATGGGTGCTTCCCATCGTGAAGAAGGTACAGCCTCCACTCGATGAGCTTATTTCGACTAGATCTAACCAAGTATAGGCCACGGAGCGTCTGTTCGCAGACCCGAACCTTGACCACGAGTACCTGCCGATCACTGGTCTTCCCGAATTCACTTCCGCTGCGGCCAAGCTCATACTGGGCAAAGACTCTCCCGCATTGGCCGAAGGTCGCGTCGTGAGCGTGCAGACTATCTCCGGTACAGGTGCCAACCATCTCGGCGCTCTCTTTCTTTCGCGGTACTACGCTTTCAACGGCGAGCGCCAAGTCTTCCTTTCGGACCCAACATGGGTCAACCATTTCGCTATCTTCCGGAATGTTGGGATCGACCCCAAGACGTACTCTTACTACGACCCCAAGACGATCGGGCTCGATTTCAATGGGTTCGTCAAGGCTTTGAAGGACGCACCGGAGAGGAGCGTGTTCTTGCTTCATGCGTGCGCGCATAATCCTACCGGTGTGGACCCTACACGCGAGCAGTGGGACTCGCTGTGTGAGATCGTACTGCAGAAGGGACACTACGCTTTCTTCGACAGCGCGTACCAGGGCTTCGCGAGCGGCGATCTGGACAGGGACGCGTGGGCCGTGCGCAGGTTCGTGGAGCGTGGCGTACCGCTGTTGGTGTGCCAGAGCTTCGCGAAGAATGCGGGGCTGTACGGCGAGCGCGTCGGGGCTCTGCATCTCGTTGCGCCGACCAAGGAGAAGGCCGACCGTGTCAAGAGCCAGATGAGCGTGTTGCAGAGGAGCGAGATTTCGAACCCGCCTGGGTACGGTGCGCGCGTCGTGGCGTTGATCTTGAATAACGATGAGCTGTTCGAGGAGTGGAAGAGGGATATCGTGACTATGTCGGGGAGGATTATAGAGATGCGGAAGGAGCTTTACAGGCTGCTGACCGAGGAACTCAAGACGCCGGGCGACTGGAAACACATTGTGGAGCAGATCGGCATGTTCAGGTATGGTGCTATTCCGTGCGTGTAGTATGGAGATAGCTGACGCGTTTTATCAGTTTCACGGGGCTGAACGCGGAGCAGAGCAAGGCGATGGTCGAGCGTGCGCATGTGTACATGACGGCGAACGGACGGATCTCGATGGCGGGGTTGTCGACGAAGAATATCCGGTACTTTGCTGAGAGCCTTGACAAGGCCGTGCGCGGGCAGCTGTAGAATGTAGTTGTATAATTGTATTTAGAGTGAATTGGTCCGAATGATGGGCGAAGACGGATGGCTAGGCCGAGAAGCTCTCGACCGTTGGTGACGTCAATTAGATCCCAGGGCATCGGGCGTTTGTTTTGGCTGGCTGCTTGCTTTGCTTTCTACTATTACTTCTATAGTTGCAAATGACCGTTTCCGTTCTTTGCTCTCGACTCTGATCAGCTGTAACATGGGCCAGCTGCTCAGTGCTCTCTGGCAGTACATCCCTTACCACTTCCTCCACCGCGCCCGCGACATGCTCCCGGGTCCGTCCCGCAGCAGACAGCCGTCGCCCCCGCCCATTTCCTCCCCACGACCGACGCGCAGGGCGTCCTACACATTATTATCCACACCATCACCACTCGAACGCCCGGACCCGTTCGATACATTGCCAAGTCCGCCGCCGGAGCGAGCGACAAGCATGGAGGTGGAGCGGAAAGAAGAGCCACCAGCGCTGAGCCTGGACACGGATATTCCACTCGTCGAACAGGCAATGCTGCCTTTACCAGAGCTGCCAGAGCCGATGCCGCCGCCACCAGGGCCGGGGACGAACGATGCGGTGGCGGAGGGCTACGACGGCGCGGCCTTTGACGCCGAGAACTTGTCTGCGCTCGAGAAGATCTACCTGTTCTCCCAGTCGAACGCGCAGTTCCATCGAGCGTATATTGCCCGCGCTCTGCCGAGCATTCTGCCCGAAATTGCGGCGTTTGATGCGGCGGACTATGTGCTGCCGTTACTGAGTGGGCTGGCGATGGACGAGGACGAGGGCGTGAAGGAGGCGTTTGCGGTCGCGCTCGGTGACGTCGTCTGGTGGTTCGCGAGCCATTGCAGGATCGTCGCTGACGAGGACGAGGACGCCGAGGGCGAGCCCAGGTTGCCCGTCGGCACTTTCACACCGATCATAGGCACGCTTTTGCTTTCGACGCCCCCCGTGGGCTCCGCGACTCGGGCGGCCGTGGTGGACGTCCTGAAGAGGCTGAAGGAGAATGTGGAGGTGGTGGGTGAACGCGAGAGGGCGCTGCTGGTGGACGAATTGTTGCAGCAGGTCGTCGTCGGCATTGGCCGGCTGGATGTTGGAGACGGCGAGGAGGACGGGCAGCAGGGGACGGAGGAGGAGCTGGCCGAGCAGGCAGAGACGGCGGCGGTCGGGCGCCGAAGCAGCATGACGCTTATGGCCGCCGTGGCCGCCGCGGACCTCGTTCCATCCGAGCACTACCTTGACTTTGTCCAGGAGGTCACCAGGGTCGGCAGCGATCCTCATTTTTTGGTTCGCAAGGAGGCTGCATTCGCTCTCGGTGCTCTCGCAAAAGTCGTGCCCCATGAGTCTGTCACTCGTGAATTTCTCCCGCTTTTCGATGCTCTCGTTCAGGATGAGGATTGGCACGTCCGACATGCTGCACTCTTTGCTCTCTCTGCGTTGCTTGCTCGTCTCGATTCACAAACACGTGCGGCACTGACACTCCGCACCGTCCCAACACTCGCACAGGACCCGTCCGCACCAGTCCGGATACGCACATTCGAATGCCTGGGCGAGGTCATGTATACTTTCCGCGACGATCCGGGCGGACCTCCACCCGAGCTTCTGGCACTCTTTCTGGACACATCCGATGACAGCGAACCCGATAATGACAACCCGCTCAGTGTCACGGTGGCCGCACGTCGACTGGCAGCCAGCAAGAATTTACTACCGACGCCCAGTCCCACTCCGCCGAACGACGACGGGCCTCGCGCGCTGATCTGTGCATTCAATCTTCCTGCAGTGGCGCTCACTCTCGGACCCGCCCGTTGGCCGGAGCTCCGCTCGCTCCACGCCCGTTTGGCAGCTGCCCGCGCATCTCCCGTGCGTCGCTCGCTTGCAGCGGGCTCAGGTGCACTAGCGGGCGTCTTGGGACCACAGATCGCACGAGCAGACATTCTGCCCATGTGGATCGCCAGCTTACGAGCGGACGAACAAGGCGTACGCTCTAAAGCCATCGAAGCAGCGCCCGGATTAGCGGCCGTGCTCGGACGCGGCGAGGTGGTTTGCGCGCTCGAAAGCGCATGGGACGCACGCGCGCTCGGGTGGCGCGAGCGTGAGGCGGCACTGTTGGGCATCAGGGCGTTGCTTGATGCCGAGACGGACAAGGGAAATGAGAATGTGCGTGTGGGGAGGGACGACGAGGAGCAGGACGAGGAAACTCTCCGTCGTCTTGCGCGCGCTGCGTTGGTGGACGATACTGCGGCCGTGCGCACCGCGGGCGTTGCGCTGCTCCCTGCTGTCGTGCGAGCTTTGGGGACAGGTCCCGCTGGACGGGCGCTCCGAGAGGATGTCGCGGCGCTTGCTGCTAGCGGCGTTTTTCGGCAGCGGATGACGTGCGTGATTTTTCTTTCTTTCATTTTCACTTGACACTTCATCTCTCTACCTCGCGCTTCATCTGCTCTCACTTCATTGTATTGATTGGGAAAGCTGACTGACGTTAACTCGCAGGTTCGTCGCGTGTTTCAAGGAACTCGCGAGCTCGAATTCGGCGGAGAGTGTGCTGGATGCGAGGCTGTGGGATGCGATCGAGCCTCTTGTGGAGGATGCGATCGTCGATGTACGGATCGGTGTCGCACGTGTGGCTGGCATGCTCTCTGGTACGTCTTCTCTTCTTTCGCCTCGTGATGATTCGTCATACTCATGCCTCTCTTGTTTCTGTAGGCAAAGAGCCCCGTGCGGCGGCACTTGCTGCATGTCTACGCGAAGATGCCGACTCGGGCGTGCGCGCATTTGTGCGCATCGATGTGCCCACTTCGACCGCGACGAAGGTGCAAGCAAGGACAGCGCTGGACGAGTATCCTTTCGCGACGTTCTCTTTGCCGCCACCAGCGCCTCCACCATCCGAACCCGAGGAACTTCTAGCGGAACCCGAGCCTGAGCCCGAAGCACTAGAACCCGCGTTCGAAATGCCAATACAATTGCCGCAACCGCAGCCCTTGAGGGCACGCACCGGCTCGTTCACCATCGCAGTGCCCTCAAGAACAGATTCGCCATTCAGACCACAGGCCGATGGGATACTCAGACAGCGCTCGGACTCGCCGACAGGACGCAGGCCCGAATCACCGCTTCGCAGAGTAGACTCACCACTACGAAGAGCGGACTCACCGTTGAGAAGGGCAGAATCACCGCGCATAGCACATGCAGACTCGCCGCTCAGTCATTCGTCGAGCTCGCCTTTACTTCACAGGACAAGCAGTACAACAGACTCGCCACGACGTCGCTCGCTCTCGCGATCGCCACATTCTGGATCGCGTAGGTTGTTATCGTTGACACCGCATCGCGCAGAGTCACCTGCTGGACAACTTTCGCCGCCGCCATTACTTTCGCCACCGATGTTCAGAGGTCCCTCTTCGCCTGCGTTGGAGATTCCTGCGCCGTGGTCTCCTTCTGTTGCTCCTGGAGAAACCGTCGGATGGCCCGAGGCGGTCGGTTGGCCGATTGCAGGTGATGCGACGTGGCCGAATTTGACGCCGCCGCTTGTGGTAGCCGACCGGTCGTCTTACGGTTTCGAGGACGCGGCTGCATCGCACTCAGCTGAAGCTGCACCGAGTCCTGCGTGTGAGGCTACTGCTCCAACGGTGTCCTTACCACCCAGCAGACAGTCGGAAGAACCAGAGCAACTGCCACCTGTCATCGAACACCATGCTCCTCCCAAACTACACACGGACAAAGATGAACGGCCTGCTCTGTCGTCCTTCGCGAGCGAAAGCACACTTTCACCAACAGTGCCCTCGTCGCAGTCTGCGTCCTCGCCTGTCCCTTCAGGATCTGGCTCCCAGCGGCCGGTCCCTCCAAGCGAGGTACTTGCTCGTGAGGCCGCACCGACTCCAGCGAACCGCCCGCCACTGATCTCGCAAGCGACGGCTCGCCCAGCATCCCCTGGTACTGTGCTTGCCCGAGAGGTCGCACCAACGCCTGTTCAGTCTGTATCCTCTCCCGTCGCAGCAGAATCTTCACATTCTGCTTCCTCGCTCGATGTCAACCCGCCGTCCTCGCCGCGCATTCCGTTGACCAACGCACCCGTGCGTCCCGCACCGACGCCTGTGCCTACCCAGGACTCTGACTCGCATAATTCGACACCCTCACAGAGCTCGACGCAAAGTACGAGCACTACGAGCTCGTCTGCGGTCTCTATCAGTACAGCTGCGAGCAGCGTGGGGTCGTTTGCCAGTGATCCATTGCCTCCCGTCAAGGAGGGAGGGCTACAGATCCCGCATGCCAAAGGAGAGAGTGGAGAGTCGGATGTCACGCTGGTGCCAGGGATGGGGAGCGCGGACGCGCTGGCTACGACGCCTGTGGGCAAAGCGCTTGATGTTCCCATGCGCGCATCTTCCCTACCTCAAGCTTCGCCTTCCTCTGCGCCCGTACGGCCGCATCCGATCGCCTCTGGCTCGTCGCTGTCCAAGATCTCTGGCCTCGAGGCTCCCGTATCGCCGAGTAAGAAGAGATCAGGCGTTCCTCAGCTCGGGGATTCTCCAGCAGCGGTGTCAAGTCGTCAAACACCGCTCAAGGGTCCAGCTTCTCCCGCACGTCCCGCGGGGGGAGTATCAACTCTTGAGGCAGATCCCTCCCCGCAACGGCCATCTGTCGGCGCTTCGAAGGAACCCTGGCAGAAGTTGGCTGGCGGCTCACAGGCGGAAGCGACGGTTCCCGTGACGCCGGTGACGCCGACGCAAGAGCGCGGTCCAATATTCGAGCACGTCCTCGAGTCACCTACATCTGGCAGGCGACTGGGTTCATAGCCCGCACACACTCCATGCATATTCATTTTTTCTGTCTTGTTTCTCGATCGCATTATTCTCTATCCCATATCGTACGCTTTCCCATCTTGTACTACAGTTCTCGTCTGCAGCATCTCTCTCTCCCATGTCTTACGTCTTTGCCCTGCCATGCCTTGCTTCCTATCCATTATTTCCATCCTGCCCCGCTCATCTCTCTGATTACCACATATATTTGTGCATACGGTATCACGCATTAACTGCACGCCCAATTTACTCTACTACGCTGTGTATCACAACCAAATCACAACAGGCTCTCTTCTCTCTCGTACACCCTCGCGACTGCTCACGCCGCTTCTCGTTCTCTTACTACATGCACTGACACATTATTTGATCATTTTATCATACAGCGGGGCTGCTCACCGTAAGGCATGCGGTAAGTTCGATAGCTGCGACCTGTCTTCGGCCAGTCGCACGGCTTGCATCGCCCCGCCAAGGGCGCCTGTGTGATCATGCCGCTCAGGGACCGCCTTCTCCTTTCGGTCATGGCATCTGTACGTGGCCGCTGACTGAACAGTCCAAGCGTGTGTATGTGAGCGCCTAGGGGTATGTCATATATACACGAGCTCTCGCGAGACTTGAGCGCTTCCCCCTTCCGCTCTTCGATCGGGCATAGGGCCTGCCTATCTCGCTCGCTGTCAGAGCGAGTTTACTGTGCGATACTTGACAACTACGCATCTGGAGCTGCAGGTCGGCGCCGAACGATACCTAGCTAGTACTCCAGCATGCGCCAGACGTTCATCGCTTATCATCACTGGGTGCTTTTCGGTGCGTCCACTCGAATGACATCTCTACATCTCGACGACGATCCTCACTGACTGCTTGTTTCCAGCCATCCTCGTCGTGTCTGCCGCCATCATCGCCAGTGCGGCAGCATGGAACCTTTCCTTCGCGCTCGAGGCTCCTCAAAGTGAGTTCACTATCTGCTTTTGACTTGCGTGGGTATGAATCAATAATACTGAGATAAACGTGCGTTGTGGCAGGGTCTATTGACGCGTATATGATCTTCCTCGGAGGATTGACACTGCTCGTCGTGCTTCCGCTGTGCGTGCATCTTGCTGTTCATCTATCCGTCAATGCGTTCTGTCGGCTGAGCTTCGGATCGTGTATGTAACACAGGATCTCACTCGATGTCTTTCTTGACCGCGCGATAACGAGTCGCGTATGGATCGAATGCGTTTGGGTCGGCACACTCGTCCTCTTTCATCTACGTATGTGGCTCTGCAAGTGTTTGCGCGTCGCGAAGCTGAGCATGCTCTGTAGCGGGTGCTATCGCATCGACGGCCCTTCTTGCATCTTCATGCGATCCATTTGGTCTCGCATACATGAACCCTGCCTCCGCCTGTAGCTCTTACAAGCTTCTCCAAGCTTTCTCCTGGATATCGACTGGAAACTGTGAGTTGGATTATCACTGAGCTGCCAAAGGCTCTGTACTGATCGTGACTTCACTCGCAGTGCTGCTATACCTATCTGTATTACTATGTTTTGCCATCCTCCATGCCCGAAAGGACAGTAGCGTCTGGCACGCCCACGTCCGCGCCTTCGACTGGTGTGCTCTCTCCAGTCCACCAACAAGCCCCGCCGCACGCTTCAACACCGACATCCTCGTCGCGCCACGACCGCGGGTACCGCCGCTCACCATCCCAACCGCAGGATCACCTTTCGGGCCCGGCTACACCGTCGAACACCTCTCGGATGCCCAGTCCGGCACGCTTCCGTCCGAGTACGTGTCGCAAACGCGATATGTACCGCAACAGCAGCAGCAGACGCTATACCCGGCACATGTACAGCCATATGTGCCGCCCGCCGCGGGGGAATCACCGTCGGACCCGCCCACCCCGCTCACGTTTTACAAACGCAAGCGCCCGCCACCACTTGATATTCCGCAACCACCAACTGTGCCACTCTCACCTCCTTCTGCGCCAGCGTTATCGGTACGACAACATGTACAGTCTGGACCGTCCGCTGCGCCTGCACATCGTGCCGCTGGCCCACGACCTCTACCCTCCCGTATCGTCTCGGATCCGGTCGTTAGCCCGAGCGCAGGCGCTGTACCACCGACGGCACTCTCTGCAACACGAAGTCCCCCAGGCTCAGGCCGTCCTGCACGTCCCAGTGGACCCCGCACACTGACGCGTACGATTGTGGATAGCGTGCGGAGACCGTCTGTTGAGCTTGGAGAGATTGGGAACGCAAGACCACGGCTATCGGTTGATGCGGTGGGTTGTACGCCGAGAACGAGTGGGGAAGGGAAGCATCGGCCGCTCGTACGGAGATAGTTCTTCTCAAGAGCACTGTATGGTTTTATGTACAGAAAAGTACGCACTGCGACACTTACTATCCGAGGCTCGATCCCATAGAGTCGAGAGTGAATCTGCCCTTTGCTCACTGGTGAGCATAGGGCACCGTACATCCGCATTAGCCTCCTTCAGCTGGACAATGCCGACGTGCGAGGATCCTTATCTGACCTGCGGGGCTCACATAGTGTGACATATGTTTATTCTTCCTTTATTTCTTCATGCCTCGATGTTGTACAGTACGTTATAGTACTTGCAGGCATGCACATATATGTTCCATCATAATGCGGTTGTTGTACGCTTTGACAGGTTGGAGCACGACATCTTACTGGGTATAAGTACCGCTTATACGACTAGCCTCGTCGTTTCACACAAGATGCGTTAGACCCAGTTTATTTAGAACTAAGTATAACACGAGTTTTATGTGAACGTCAAGGTAGTAGTTAAAGCGTGATCCCTCCAAATGCGCCCATGCGCCTTATATACGGGATCACCGAACCCTAACCTAAGGATACCCGGACCGCGGCCCGCCGCGGTCCTTCCGCGAACCGAACGTCGTATACTTACAC